>CM062819.1:496615795-496845795 GCA_031772625.1 Pinus tabuliformis
GCTCCTCCCCTTTTGTTTATGAGATTACAAATTGCACTATCCTTATAAATACTTGCACACTGATTCAACAACAATTTACACCTTCATAACATAAAGAGCTAGTAGCAGAAAAACTTAACAATACTAAAATGATTGAGGCATTTACAATTACTTTTATTGACTGAGGGTTCTTGAGGCCAATTCTTGCTACTCTGGACGTTGAATTTTTCTCTGATCAAAGTAATAAGTAAGCTCTTCATAATTGATCGTTTCCTCCAAATGCCTGCATTTGTGTGTTAGCGCAGACATTTCTTTCCTATGTTCTTCTATTTGTCTCTTTAGGAAGGAATTCTCATGTTTTGCTTCATATTTGTAGCCTTTGACAATTTCTCTGACCTGCTCAATCACGAATTTGTTAGCTCGACAAACTACGCAGTTTTCACACTTTGGTACATTTGCAAGCGGATTCCATTCCATATTTCTTGGAGGGAGAGGGCAATCAGTCCAATAGATCAGAGATGGGAAAATAGGAAACGGGGAGAAGAGACGAAAGCAGTCACTAGACAGTCCCATGAAGACCCACAAATATTAGAAGGGAGATCAGGCACCGAAAGCAGAAGCGGCAAGAGCTACGCGAAAGCAGAAGAAACTGGGAGGCAACAACAACTGCATGGTGGTGGGGTCCATAGGAGCTACGTGGAGGCGGGGGAAATAGGAGTTGCGTGGTAGCGGGGGCACTAGAGCTGCACGAAGGAAAAAAGATTGTAAACACCTCCAGCGCTGCGCGAAGGCAAGAGCAGCCCAGAGGCTAGAGCAACGCGGAAGCTAATGGAACAAGGAAATACCCACCAGAGTTGCGTGAAGTAATAAGGCAAGGAGAGATCAGAGCAGATAAGCTCAAACCCCAAAGGGGCGCAGCTATGTCTATTTGTAAAGAGAAGGTTACTATTGAGACTAAGGGGAAGGAGAGGGAGTAGGAAGATGGCATAGGTAGAATAAGACAAACTGAGAGGAAGAATATATAGCTACGCAGCTTTCCTCCATAGAGATGAGAATATATGCATTTCACGGGAAGATTGAGAAGCTGTCAGATGCTTGTTAGCCATAGACTAACTTTCACGGATGTTCTTGGGGATTTCCTTTGATCTCCTAATCTTCAGATGTCTACTCATTCAAGCCAAAGTGATTGTTTCCCAACTTGATGTTCCCTCTTTGGTTGCTATTCTCTGCACATTGTGGCGGGAGTTCCTATGGAATAGGTTTCTAAGCAATCACATTATCAATTCTAGATTCTCCCATAGGACAGTTGACAACCAAATTCGCCTACATGTCGGCAGTATGATTATTTTCTATAAGAATATGCTTGAAGATGATTTCACCTAGAAACAAGAAGTTTGTTTCCACCCTTCTAGTTTTTTGTCTCAGGGCCTAGTTCTTGGGGCTTCTTTCCACCATCGAATGGATTATTATTAAAGAGTCCCCATTGACCAGATTCTTCATACTGCGTTGCCTTAGGATTTCCCTTCCCAACAGGAGGCCATGTGCTTCTGCCCTGTTATTGGATAGTTTTCCTAATCCCCATTCAAAAGGAATAGCATTTTTCCCTCATGGGTAAAAAAGAACACCTCCCACTCCAGCCTTGCCTGGGTTGAACTTTGAAGAACCATCAAACAATAAGTAGGGCCTATTTAATTTTTATTTCCATGTTTTGAACTCCTCTTTTTTCATTCTTATTTTCCAATTTTGCATATTATTAGGAGATTTGTTGATGTGTATTTTTTGTTGCTTGCTCATCGCGAATTTAGCCCAAACTCTTTCCTCATGTTTCAGTTGTTGGAAACCTATTGCTTTAACTCGTTTAGAGTTGATGAACTCAGATGACATGCTCCAAGTTTTGGCCAGGACTGTTTTGGCATTTAGAGTGTGGTCTTTAAAGATCCTCTGATTTCTTGCTATCCAAATTTGCCAACACATAAACGAGGGAAAACTCAGCCAATATCTTTTTACTGTTTCTTTGTTTTTGAAGGAATGTGGATATTTTTTTCCCCAGGTTGATAGAAGTTCATGATAAGGTAGCGAATGTTGGATGCTAACCTCCAAGGGACTAACAAGCCCTTTCCAACATTCCCTGGAAAAGGGGCATTCCACGAAAAGATGTTGGATATTTTCTTCACTTCCATGACACAGCACAACGCGATGGGCCTTCATATCCTTTCCTTTTAAGATTATCGGCAGTCAGTATTTTGCCTTTGAGCAGCATCCACATGAATACTTTAATTTTTGGTAGTGTTTCGATTTTCCATGCCACCCTCCAGTATCTCCAGTCTCGATTTTCTTGTTGATGTAAAGTGGCATCTCCTCATTTGACTGAAAATTCTCCTCCTTCGGGATCCCAACGAAGGGAATCTTTTGAATCTATACTTAGCAGAGCAACCGCCTTAAGATATGAGATTAGGGACTTCCACTGAGGGACAAGGCCATGAGGGAGGATGGGGATCCTCCAATCCCCCCATTCTCCATCTCTCCAAAGAGATATATCATCCACCATAGTGATTCCTTTTGTTTTCATCCATATTCTCAGGTCCTGAATATTTTCTTGGCAGGCTATGTATTGATTTCCCATTATTCTATCCTTCCATATTTTTATGGATTTACCGTTACCTGATATCTTACAAGAGTTTTCTTTAATGACGAAAATGGTTTTTTTATCAAATTCCATACCTGGGAGCGAGGCCTAATTGGATAACCTTTTCTCAATAAGAGGTTTCTATCGTGGTTCATGTATTTTGCTTCTAGGATTTGCTTCCACCAGTTGCTCTCTCCTTTATTAGTCTCCATGTTATTTTTTCTCCTAAAGCCAAGTTCATTATTCTAGTAGTCTTATTGCCAACCCACCTTTCTCATAGGGTTGAGTCACTTCATCCCATTTCACAAGGTTGTGCTTCTTTGTCTCCACTTTACCTCCTTGCCATAGGAACCCCTTGATTACTAGATCAATTTGTTTGTGTATACTTGCTAGGGCTAGTATACCAGCATACTGGTAGATTGGGAGAGATGTGAGAAGGGCCTTTATTAATACCACCCTTCTCGCCATATTGAGCTAGTTCATGCCCCAGTTCTGCACTTTTTGTTTCATTTTCTCAATGTAATTATTCCATATGTCGGTCTTCAAATTTTATTTTGAGATCGAGAGACCAAGATATTGGAAGTGGCTCCACTTCTCTTGAAATGGAATTTCCAAAATTTCTGATATTTTTTGGAGAGTGCGAGATGAAGTGTTCCATCCATAGATTCTACATTTCTGATTATTTAGAAGTGCTCCAGAGGCTTCCATAAAACTGTTTAGTACCTTTTTTATTCTTCTTTCCATTATGCGGGAGCCCCTCCCATAATCAAAGTTTCATCTGCAAATAGGGAGTGGTTTATACTTTTTACTTTGAGAGAGATTGAGAATCCTATGATAGTCCTCTCTTGTTTGCATTTCTCAAGACTTCTGCTCAGGGAGTCTGCCATTATAATGTATAAGAAAGGAGAGAGAGGACAGCCTTGTCGTAGCCCCCATGAAATTTGAAAATATTCACTTGGTCTTCCATTGACCAATGGAGCAATCCAAGGACCCACAATACATGCTTTTATTATATCTATTTCCTTTTTGGAGAAACCAAATCTCTGTAGGACAGCCGCGAGAAAACCCATGTTGACCCTATCAAAAGAATTAGCCATGTTCAGCGTGACAATCATTCCTTTTTCTTTTTTCATTAGGCTAGCGTGCAAAGCTTCCTGCACTATTAGAATGTTGTCCAGAATTTGTCTTTTAAGGGGAAATCCTCCTTGGTTTTCTAATATTATTTTTGGAAGCAATACTTTGATTATGTTTTCCAGGATTTTTGTTGTGATTTTGTAGGAGTTACACAGAGAAATAGGCCTGAATCTACTGAAGGAATTAGCATTTAACTCTTTTTGGAACAAAGAACCAGGAAGGAAGAATTTGTGAATCCTCCAACCTTGAATTTCCCAAAAACATTTCTTATCATTCTTATCAAATCTTTTTTAATAATGGTCCAGTTGTTTTTATAGAAGGAAATAGGGAACCCATCTGGGCCAGGAGCCTTATCCGGATGCAAATCCCAAACAACATCTGCTACTTCCTTTTCTTCAACTGTTCTTGTGAGTTCATTGTTTTCTGCTTCACTGATTTTCTTGGGTATACGCTAAAGATATTCTTCATACTCATTATTTGATTCTGGGGATGATAATAAATTTTTATAGTATCTGTAAGCCTCCTTCTTTATTTCCTCTTGACCTCTGACTTATTTTCCTTCAATGTATTTTATGTTTTCTATTTGATTTTGGTTTCTTCTTATCCTGGCCACATATTATGAAATAAAGTTGTGTTCGTCTCTTGCTTTGAGCCATAGACTTTGTGATTTTATCCGCCACTCTTCTTCCTTTTTGTTTTGTCTATACATCTCCTAATATGCTTGTTTTCCCTGCCATATGCTCTCCTGCGCTTCCTCTTGCTGCTCCTTTTCCATTTGAATTCTGTCTATTTTTTTCTACTATTTCTAACTTTCTTTTTTGCGTTTCTATCTTGTTGATCCTTTCCCAATGTTTTAGCTCTCTCCTCAGGGCTTTTAATTTAGTTTCCCAAACATAGTTAGGTAAGCCATTAATTGGTGTTTTCCACACTTCAGTTATGATTTTTTTGACTTCTTCTCTGTCGTTCCACGTGGAGCTGAATCTGAAAGGAATTGGGCCAAGATTATCTAACTTCCCAAGGGTGATAGCCACTAGTTTGTGATCTGATGCTATATTGTGGATGATTTTGGATTTTATCTCACTGAACTCATTAGAAACTTTGTCTTGTATTAGGAATCTATCCAATCTTTCCTTGATGTTATTTTTCCCAATTCTTTTGTTGCTCCATGTGTACTTTCCATTGCTAGGAGGCATGTCCATTAATTTGCATGCTTCAATAATAGATTCTAACATTTCCCTATAAGGGTCAACATTGTATTTTCCCCCGAATTTTTCCTCTGCGCTCAATACCAAATTGAGATCTCCTCCTATGATTATGCCTCTATTTTGGTCCTGCATAAGATGATTTTTTAGGGTGGACCAGCAGACTTCCTTGTCCCTGTAATGGTTTGGGGCATAAATATTTATAATGCAATACTTCTCTTTTGTTTTTTTGTTTTCCATTTCTGTTTTTATCCAATGCAGCTCTTTTTTTTGCTGAATGAGCTCCCAATTTTCGGTTTTCCATAGTGTGCATATTCCTCCTGAGGCTCTGGTTGTTGGGATTGAGGTTCCTTGATAATTTTTGGTTTTTTATATCATTGTTTCCATTTCCTTTTCATTTGCCTTTGTCTCTTGGAGCATAAAGATATCAGGTTTCTCTGAAGTTATGATATCTTTCATTGCCTTAATTTTTGGCATACTTCCCATTCCTTTGCAATTCCAGGAGACTATAATCATTATCACTTGATGTTAAGGGTTGAGGGACCTTTCCCTCTGTTAGGGTGGGCAATTTTCTCCTTATTTTTTTCCAGGAAAGTGTCCATAGGTTGTTGGGTGCCCAAAGCCATTTCTTTTTCTGCTGCTTCATTTCTAGGAAGAGATCCCAAGTGTGTTCAAAATGACTTGAAGGCCACCGCTATTTATACTAAAACGTTGAGCACAAGTGGGGTTTATTTGGTTGCTGACCAACCTTGACGAATTGTCCCATAACACAAATAAATTCATATATCCATGAATACTTATCGGAATCGGATGATCTTTAGATCAATCCTACACCTCTCGATGAGAGGGATCCAAGAAAAATATCAGCTTCCATTAATAAGATGACCCACATGGATTTTGGCCTTAGTTGCCAATTTTAACACTCCCTCTCAACTAGGGAGAACTCCATCCGCTGATCTATATGTCTGATTGTACTATCTCTGCCATCAGTGCCCTGCACTACTCTACTCTGCTGAGCTCTGCTCTACTGAACCATGAAGAAGAAGAATTGATCGAGAATGTCTCATACCATTCTGTACTGACCCGAAGTCAGTTTCATCTGAAGAGAGTGTGTCACATCTCTATTACTAACCCAAAGTTAGTTTTATTGATCCCAAATCAATAACACAAGAGAATGTCTCAAACCACTCATATTGATCCTAGATCAGTTTCATTGATCCCAAAACAGTTTCAATGATCCCAAATCAATGGAGGTCATCCTAGCATAAGGGAGTATGGTAGGTACATCAATGCGTCCATCGATAGTACTACTATGGTCCCTAACCCCATTTCCCTGCTCATTGATCAAATGACAAGTACTTCCCATGAGTCCCAGACTGCATCGGTAGGATACCTCGACAAGAGAACTAATCATCTTGTCCACAAGAGAACGAATCATCCTGCCCACAATCACCACGGAAAAACTAATCATCTCGGCCCACAAGAGAACTAATCATCCTGTTTCAAAGTTGCCACGGGAGAACTAATCATCCTTGCCCACAAGAGAACTAATCATCCTGTTCCACAGTTGCCAAGGGAGAACTAATCATCCCAGCCCACAGGAGAACTAATCATCCTGTTCCACAGTCACCACAGGGTATCACAGGGGAAGGTTGAACCTATCATGCTGTATATAATGCACCACCAAGGGAGGGTGAGTCGCCCTGTGGTCGTATGTTGCTCCAGTAAGTACCCCAAGCCCCCCAGAGCTCAATGCATGCAACATGCAGGACCCTTATAAGAAGGTCTCTCAACGACTCCAAGTCGTTCGGGAAAGTCACAAATTTGACCTTTCCCCAGGGCTTTGACAAAATGTTTGCGACCTATACATCAGTGTCAATGCGATGGAGCCTCCTCGCTCATCGACTTACCATATACCAGATAAGGCAGTATCTGATGTCTATCTACTGGAGCAATCATCGAATACGGGATTCCTCAATTGTTAATTTTAGGTATGTTCTATGCTAGAGAAATTTATTTCAATTTTCACAGTTAGCTCAGTACCTTTTCCAGATTAGCAATCACATCAGCATTAAAGTAAACTACAAATAGAACATAAATATAAATCACAGAAGACCAGCCAAGACAAGAGGACACAAGATGTGGCGCTAGCCAAGGACAAACCCAAATGTGGCGAAACCCTTGATCAATTCTTCTTATATTTCTTCAATAAGTCAGCAAAGAGAAAGAGAGAGTACGTTTACAACAGAAGTCAACACTTTGACTTATCTAGATAAGAGCATAGATAATCTCTAAGAAGATGATACATGAGATCAGTTGAAGACACATTGCTTCAACTGATTCTCCAAGGTGACTCCTTCACCTATTGTTGTGTTGCATTTCGTCATCATGCTGCACCTGACCGCGCTGCACCATGTTACACCCATCATCACTACGATGCATCTCATCACGCTTCATTAATCATGACTGTACCCATCACCGTACTGCATTATGTGCCATTGTTGCACCATGCTGCCATCCTGACCTATGTGTTGGCTGCACCTTGCTTGCTTGTTGTCCCTAGCATGCTTGTTGTCCTTAGCATGCTTGTTGTTGCATACTAGTTGTTCCTTGCATGCTAGCTGTAACATTGCATGCTTGGTGTATTTGCTGCTAAGTACCATACAACTGTCCCAATGTTAGTTAGTTGTCCCTTGCATGCTGCTCTCCTTCGAAGACAAATGCTCTTGTTGTTTCGGCAGTTCTGGCAGTTCTAGATATTCCCGACAGTTCCTACTATTCCTGGCAGTTTCGGTTGTTCCCGGTAGTTCCGACAGTCCCGGCTTTTCCGGCGTTTCCGACAATTCCGGCTTTTCCGGCTTTTCCAACAATTCCGTCTTTTCCGGCAGTTCCGGTAGTTCCGGCTTTTCCAGCAATTCCGACTTTTCCGGCGATTCCAACTTTTCCGGCTTTTTAAGCAACATAGAGCTTATTCTCCGATGACTGCATTTAGATCTAGGGCAGTGTATACCCTAAGGCACTCCCTCTAGCTCTCATCTTCATCAAACACAAAACAAGATGAAGTGAGATCACAAGAGTGAGTGTGTGTGTGACAAATGACTTCAAGTCCTCTTCTATTTATACTAAAACATAGAGGTTGAATAGACATGACTGATGGGCTTCCTAGCCTACATAAGTTGTTGGCCGACTTGACAATTTGTCCATAATCAAAATAAATTCATATCTTCATAAATACTTATCAGAATCGGATGATCTTTAGATCAATCCTACACCTCTCGATGAGAGGGATCCAAGAAAAATATCAGCTGCCATAAATAAGATGACCCACATGAATTTGGCCCTAGTTGCCAATTTTAACACTCCCTCTCAACTAGGGAGAACCCCTTCCACCGATCCATATGTCCGACTGTACTATCTGTGTCATCAGTGCCCTGCACTGCTCTGCTCTGCTCTAATCTGCTGAGCTCTGCTCTGATCTGCTGAGCTCTACTCTGCTTTGCTCTGCTGAACCATGAAGAAGAAGAATTGATCGAGAATGTCTCATACCATTCTCTACTGACCCGAAGTCAGTTTCATCTGAAGAGAGTGTGTCACATCACTCTTACTGACCCGAAGTCAATTTTATTAATCCCATATCAATATCACAAAAGAGTGTCTCAAACCATTCATACTGATCCCAGATCAGTTTCATTGATCCCAAATCAATGGAGGTCATCCTAGCATAGGGAGTACGATAGATACAATAATGCGACCATCGATAGAACTACTATGGTCCCTATCCTCATTTCCCTGCTCATTGATCAGATGAAAGGTACTTCCCATGAGTCCCAAACTGCATGGGTAGGATGCCTCGACAAGAGAACGAATCATCTTGTCCACAGGAGAACGAATCATCCTGTCAGTGGATGCCATGGAGAACGAATCATCCTGGCCCACAGGAGAACGAATCATCTTGTTCCACAGTCGCCACGGAGAACGAATCATCCTGGCCCACAGGAGAACGAATCATCTTGTTCCACAGTCGCCACAGAGAACAAATCATCCTGGCCCACAGGAGAACGAATCATCCTGTTCCACAGTTGCCATGGAGAACAAATCATCTTATTCCACAGTTGCCATGGAGAACGAATCATCCTGTTCCACAGTCGCCACGGAGAACAAATCATCCTGGCCCACAGGAGAACGAATCATCTTGTTCCACAGTCGCCACAGAGAACAAATTATTTTGGCCACGGGAGAACAAATCATCTATTCCATAGTTTCCATGGAGAACGAATCCTCCTGGCCCACAGGAGAACGAATCATCCTGTTCCATAGCGCACCACCAAGGGAGGGTGAGTCGCCCTATGGTCGTATGTTGCTCCAGTAAGTACCCCAAGCCCCCCAGAGCTCCCAGAACTCAATGCATGCAACATGCAGGACTCTTATAAGAAGGTCTCTCAACGACTCCAAGTCGTTCGAGAAAGTTACAAATTTGACCTTTCCATGGGGCTTTGACAAAAAATGTCTGCAACCTATACATCAGTGTCAATGTGATGGAGCCTCCTCGCTCATCGACTTATCATATCCCAGATAAGGCAGTATCTGATGTCTATCTACTGGAGTAATCATCAAATACAGGATTCCTCAGTAATCAAATCCCACCTTTGGTTGTCACAGAGAATCACAGCGGTATTCATCATGTGTACAAACAGCTCACTTAAGAGCTTCTGTAACCATGCAACTTCACACGAGATCATACTTGTAGTTGTGTATTCAGTGTAAGCGGTGCTTATAGCAACTGATTTCTGCTTCCTGCTCATCCATGATATGGAAGCAAAATCCAAAGAGAACCAGCACTGAGAAGTGCTCTAATGATCCTCAACACTACCTACCCACTCAGCATTCGAATAATCATGCAGTTTCATATTTCCGGCAGTGTATCTCAATCCATGAGAGATTGTGCCCCAAAGATATCTCAGAAGATTCTTAGCACCAATCCAGTGAGGCTCAACCAAATATGAGCTCAACATGCTAACTGCAAAACATATGTCCGGATGGAAGTTCACCAAGAACATCAATGCGAATGAGTTTATGAAACTCAGAGGCATTTCCCAAATCTGGTCTGACATCACTACCATAAAACTTCTGAAAGTTAATATCCTTGACGTATTCACAGGCTTGCAGTTTATCATTCCACATTCGGAATCCAATTCCCTCTTACTTCTGCAAATGAGAGGGTCTACACCTGTCAAAAATAGGTCATCTTCATAAGGTGCCAGTATGAGAGGTCTATCATCCACAACCTTCGAGTAATGGTTTGGATCAGTTTCACTCCTATTGAGTCTCAACTTCATCTAACAGCTATCAATCTTCTCATACTATGGCCGGGGAGTTTTGCTTCAAGCCATAAAGGGCTTTCTTCCACCTGTATACATGAGATTCCTGATCATGAATCTCAAACTCCTCGGGTTGTTCCAAACCTATGGACCTGCTACATGAGGGGAATGGTCCCCTTCTAAGATTTTCCTTTGGTACATCTCAGACATGTACTTTCATGCTCTTTTTTAATTCAGGCATCCCTGTCACCGTCTGCCCCACAGACCTTCAGTGCTATGTGTCAATGGACATGGTCCCCAGTAGACTTCCTGCAACTTGATACAACCCTGAACTCAAAAACATCTTTGAAAATTATATTTTCAAGCACGTACCTTTCCATCGATGAATGCCACCCTGAAACCTTTGACTTCCATTGCTGAAATGGACACCAGGTTCTTCTTGCGATCAGTTACATAACAGAGATTCTATAAATGAATTGAGTTACCCTCATTCAATTGAGGGATAACATTCCCTACACCCTTTCCGAGATAGGTGGCATCGGCTCCATGTATAATCCCACAATTGTTTCCATCTCTACCAAATTAGAGAGTGCACCCATCTATCCGATGAAGTGCCTTGAAGCACTACAATCAATAAGCCAGATTCCCAAAGAATCTGAAGGAGAGGGCCAATACAAGATAACGCTTCTTTATCTTCTCAAAAACAACATTTGATTCTTCATACCTAGGGTTTCTTGCTTTCTTTGAAGAGTCGACCATTTCCTTGATGACTTGCATTACTTGTCATTCCTTTGATCATTGAAGATGTCCCTGGAATGATTGTTATCTTGATCAAGAGATATGTCTCTGCCATTCAGACACTTCTTCGCATAATGGTCAAACTTATTGCAACCAAGGCATCCGCCTTTCCTTCCACCCTTAGATTCGAACTTCCCAATGAAGTGATCTTTAGGTAGGCCATCAGAAACTTTCGCTGCGCCATTCTGATAATATTCTCTGCTTCGACTTCACCCTCGATGAATTTGAAGAGGGATGAGGAATCCACTAATCCTTTTGTCATTTCTCAACTGTCTTCGGTGATTTCTCTTTCACTTTTGCTTGGGCATTGTCTTCACCTCAACTCTAATACCATGTTAATTTTAGGTATGTTCTATACTAGAGAAATTTATTTCAATTTTCACAGTTAGCTCAATATGTTTTCCAGATTAGCAATCACATCAACATTAAAGTAAACTGCAAATAGAACATAAATATAAATCGCAGAAGACAAGCCAAGACAAGAGGACACAAGATGTGGTGCTAGCCAGGGACAAACCCCAATGTGAGGAAACCCTTGATCAATTCTTCTTATATTTCTTCAATAGTTCAGCAGAGAGAGAAAGATAGTACATTTACAACAGAAGTCAACACTTTGACTTATCTAGATAAGAGCATAGATCATCTCTAAGAAGATGATACATCAGATCAGTTGAAGACACGCTGCTTCAACTGATTCTCCAAGGTGACTCCTTCACCTATTGTTGTGTTGCATTTCGTCATCATGTTGCACCTGACCGCGCTGCACCATGTTGCACCCATCATCACTATGATGCATCTCATCACGCTTCATTAATCATGATTGTACCCATTATTGTACTGCATTATGTGCCATTGTTGCACCATGTTGCCATCCTGACCTATGTGTTGGCTGCACCTTGCTTGCTTGTTGTCCCTAGCATGCTTGTCGTTGCATACTAGTTGTCCATTGCATGCTAGCTGTAACATTGCATGCTTGGTTTATTTGCTGCTAAGTACCATACAACTGTCCCAATGTTAATTAGTTGTCCCTTGCATGCTGCTCTCCTTTGAAGACAAATGCTCCATACAACTGTCCCAATGTTAGCTAGTTGTCCCTTGCATGTTGTTCTCCTTCAAAGACAAATGCTCCAATTGTTTCAGCAGTTCCGACTGTTCCCGGCAGTTCCGATAGTTCCGGCATTTTTGCAGTTCCAACTTTTCCAGCGGTTTCGACTTTTCCAGCATTTCCAGCTTTTCCAGCAGTTTCGTCTTTTCCGGAAGTTCCGGTAGTTCCGGCTTTTCCGGCAATTCCAGCTTTTCCAACATTTCCAACAGTTTCGATAATTCCGAATTTTCCGACAGTTCCGGCTTTTTTAGCAACGTAGAACTTATTCTCCCATGACTGCATTTAGATCTAGGGCATGTTATCTAGGGCAGCGTATACCCTAGGGCACTCCCTCCAGCTCTCATCTTCATCATACCCAAAACAGGATGAAGTGAGATCACAAGAGTGAGTGTGTGTGTGACAAATGACTTCAAGTCCTCTTATATTTATACTAAAACGTAGAGGTTGAATAGACATGATTGTTGAGCTTCTGAGCCTACATAAGTTGTTCGCCGACTTGACAATTTGTCCATAATCAAAATAAATTCATATCTTCATTAATACTTATCGGAATCAGATGATCTTTAGATCAATCCTACACCTCTCGATGAGAGGGATCCAAGAAAAATATCAGCTGCCATAAATAAGATGACCCACATGGAGTTTGTCCCTAGTTGCCAATTTTAACATCAATAATCAAATCCCCCTGTGGTTGTCATAGAGAATCGCAATGGTATTCATCATGTGTACAAACAGCTCACTTAAGAGCTTCTGCAACCATGCAGCTTCACACGCGATCATACTCGTAACTATGTATTCAGTCTCGATGGTGCTTATAGCAACCGACTTTTTCTTCCTGCTCATCCATCATATCGAAGCAGAATCCAAAGAAAACCAACACTGAGAAGTGCTCTAGTGATCCTCCACACTGCCTGCCCAGTCAGCATTCGAATAATCATGCAGTTTCATATTTCCAGCAGTGTATCTCAATCCATGAGAGACTATACCCCGAAGATATCTCAGAAGATTCTTGGCACCAATCTAGTGAGGCTCAACCAAATATGAGCTCACCATGCTAATTGCAAAACATATGTCCGGACGGAAGTTCACCAAGAGCATTAACGCAAATGAGTTTATGAAACTCAGAGGCATTTCCCAAATCTGGTCCGACACCACTACCATATAACTTTTGAAAGTTAAGATCCTCGAGGTAGTCACAGGCTTGCAGTTTATCATTCCACGTCCGGAATCCAACTCCTTCTTACTTCTGCAAATGAGAGGGTTTGCACCTGTCAGAAATAGGTCGTCCTCATAAGGTGTCGATATGAGAGGTCTATCATCCACAACCTTCGAGTAATGGTTTGGATCGGTTTCACTCCTAGTGAATCTCAGCTTCATCAAACAACTATCAATCCACTCATACTACGCCCGGGGTTCTTTTGCTTCAAGCCATAAAGGGCTTTCTTCCACCTATATACATGAGATTCCCGATCATGAATCTCAAACTCCTCAAGTTGTTCCAAACCTGTGGACCTGCTGCATGAGGGGAATGGTCCCCTTATAAGATTTTCATTCGGTACATCTCAGACATGTACCTTCATGCTCTTCTTGAATTCAGGCATCCCTATCACCATCTGACTCACATCGGGTAGGACCCCATAGGTAGACCTCCGGTGTTATAGATGCGATATGTCAATTGACATGATCCCCAATAGACCATCCTGCAACTTGATACAAATTGCCAACCCTGAACCCATGAGAAAAAGCATCTTTGAAAATTCTATTTTTCAACACGTACCTTTCCATCGATGAATGCCACCCTGAAACCTTTGACTTCCATTTCCGAGATGAACGCCAGGTTCTTGCGATTAGGTACATAAAACATATTCTTGTAAATGAATAGAGTTACCCTCATTCAATTGAGGGGTAACATTCCCTACACCCTTTCTGGGATAGGTGGCATCGGCTACAAGTATAGTTCCACGATTGTTTCCATCTCTACCAAATTAGAGAGTGCACCCTACTATCTGATGAAGTGCCTTGAAGCACTACAATCAATAAGCCAAATTCCCAAAGAATCTGAAGGAGAGGTCCAATACAAGATAACGCTTCTTTATCTTATCAAAAACAACATTTGATTCTTCATACCTGGGGTTCCTTGCTTTCTTTGAAGAGTCGGCCATTTCCTTAATGCGCTGCATTACCTGTCATTCCTTTGATCATTGAAGATGTCCTTGGAATGATTGTTATCTTCATCAAGAGATGTGTCTCTGCCATTCAAACACTCCTTCGCATAATGGTCAAACTTATTGCAACCAAGGCATCTACCTTTACTTCCACCCTTAGACCCGAACTTCCCAATGAAGTGATCTTTATGTAGGCCATCAAAAACTTCTGTTGCGTTATTCTGATAATTCTCTACTTCGACTTCACCCTCGGTGAATTTGAAGAGGAGTGGGGAATCCACTAATCCTTTTGTTCTTTCCCAACTGTCTTCGGTGATTGCTCTTTCACTCTTGCTTGGGCATTGTCTTCACCTCAGCTCCAATACCATGTTAATTTTAGGTATGTTCTATGCTTAGAGCAATTTATTTCAATTTTCACAATTAGCTCAATATCTTTTCCAAATTATCAATCACATCAGTATTAAAGTAAACTGCAGATAGAACATAAACATAAATCGCAGAAGACAAGCCAAGACAAGAGGACACAAGATGTGGCGCTAGCCAGGGACAAACCCCAATGTGGGGAACCTTGATCAATTCTTCTTATATGTTCTTCAATAGTTCAGCACAGAGAGAGAGAGAGAGAGAGAGTACGTTTACAACAGAAGTCAACACTTTGACTTATCTAGATAAGAGCATAGATCATCTCTAAGAAGATGATATATGAGATCAGTTAAAGACATGCTGCTTCAACTGATTCTCCAAGGTGACTCCTTCACCTATTGTTGTGTTGCATTTCGTCATCATGTTGCACCTGACCGCGCTGCACCATGCTGCACCCATCATCACTATGCTGCATCTCATCACACTTCATTAATCATGACTGTACCCATCATTGTATTGCATCATGTGCCATTGCTGCACCATGTTGCCATACTGACCTATGTGTTGGTTGCATCTTGCTTGCTTGTTGTCCCGTGCTTGCTTGTTGTCCTTAGCATGCTTGTTGTCCCGTGCTTGCTTGTTGTCCTTAGCATGCTTGTTGTTGCATGCTAGCTATCTCTTGCATGCTACCTGTAACATTGCATGCTTGGTGTATTTAATGCTAAGTACCATACAATTGTCCCAATGTTAGTTAGTTGCCCTTGCATGCTGCTCTCCTTTAAAGACAGATGCTCCAGTTGTTCCGGCAGTTCCCGACAGTTCCGGCAAATCCAACTGTTCCTGGCAGTTCCGGCAATTCCAGCTGCTCCCGACAGTTCCGGCTTCTGCCCTTTGCGTCAGCTTTTCCCCCTATTCCGGCAGTTCCCGACAGTCCCAGCGGTTCCGTCTTTTCCCAGTAGTTCCAGCTTCTGCCCTCCAGATTAGGGCAACGTTAGGTCCCTTAGGATCCCTCTCAAAATGATTTGAAGGCCACCTCTATTTATACTAAAACGTTGAGCACAAATGCGGTTTATTTGGTTGCTGGCCGACCTTGACGAATTGTCCCATAACACAAATAAATTCATATCTCCATGAATACTTATCGAAATCGGATGATCTTTAAATCAATCCTACAGCTCTCGATGAGAGGGATCCAAGAAAAATATCAACTTCCATTAATAAGATGTCCCACATGGAGTTTGGCCCTAATTGCCAATTTTAACAGTTACCAATTCACCATGGTAATTAAAAAAATAAAAAAACAAAACAAAAAAACCAATAAAAACAATAGCATACTCACTACAAGCATCAAACTAGAAGTGGAGGATATAGGAAATAGGGTAAGAGAGAAATGACATAGAACCTGCAGTGACAGAGTAGTTGAGGAGGTGTTGCCATGGGTTCCTAATTCTAGCTTTCCCAGATGCAGATACACAAAACATTGGAAGATGTTGGGCCTGTACCAGCTAGGACCTTCATAGCTATACTATACAAGTAAGGATCATTTAGTGTAACGAAATACTCAACAAGCTAGAGCAGTTGGACCAAATATATGACAACCTAATTAATGCTATCTTGGGTTTTGACGAAAAACAAAAGGATAACCCAGAAGGACGGGAGCACCAATATGGACAAGGAAGGGGAGCAGGGCAAGACAGGAGTGGAGACAACCCGTGGAAAGGAAGCTGCTAGAGCCAACCAAGAGGGGAGACCCACCTACCTTCGTCAACCTTGCTTTGAGCGCAGATTATGAAGATTAGCCTAGACCATTTCAAGTCATTTGCTGAAATCTGTTATCTTTTTGATATGTTAATATTGCTGATAAATCCTGAAGCTACTCCTAAACTTAAACTTGACAGTTATCCTTTCCTTTTTGGGTTTATCAGTTCTACATTAAAAGCATGTATGGGAGAATACAGACCTGAGAACTGCTCCTTTAATTTTTTTAATTATTTTAGTCATTTTTCCTTCGGAAGCAGCTTACAGTATGAGCTGCTTGTAACTCATCCTGTATATATTATTAACAGAGTGCCGCCATCTTACAATTTAAATAATAATAATAAAAGAAGAAGAAAGATCCAGGCAAATTAGAAGCTGAGTGGAGGAAGGCTATCCAGGAACAAATTGATGCAATGAAGTTAAAAGGCAATGCTGGCATAGCAGAACGAAGGGCATTTAATTGAAGAATTACATAAGTAGTTCATTTCCCAATGCCACCCCCTGAGAATGGAGAGATGGAGCATTAAATCAGTGTCTGGCCTTTCATGAATTCCAGATACCAACCAGACGAAGTGAAGAGTAGAAGCTACATTGAATATTAACCTAACCAACATGATCAGTAAGTTTCAAGTTTAGACTTTCAATTATGTTCCGGTTGGGCTGCTAATTGGATAGGTTTCAACAATATTATAAGACACGCCAATCACCTACTCCAAGCCAAAACGAGAACTTGCCCAGTCAGGATTAGTTGCTTCAGAACAAATCGGCAGGCTCTCAATTTATTGGAAAAAATCACAATTCTGCCAATTTTTTAAAAAAACTGCAATGGTGGGATATCTGTTTTAAATGTGACTTCTGGGGGCTAACTTTGCCAACATCATTCGGTTGCAGATTTTGTTTCCACAACGAAGAACTTCACTTCAGCTTTACCTATAAAGGGGGAAAGTATACTTGCCTGTAAAGAGGAAAATTAATATTTTAATCCATGGCAAAGGAATTTTGATTTCGCAAAGAAATAAAAACAAATTTTATGCAATTTTTATGTTAAATTGCTAATCTGTTTTCCAATTCTAGCCAAGTTCTTCCTAAGTCAGCAACTTGGGACCCCAGCCGAGTCATTGCATAATCCAAGTTCTGCAACACTGATTTTAAGCCCCAAGTTTTGATAACTTCAATGATTTTGCTCTAGTTGGCTTTATACTAAATATCAGCTAGCCGATGGAATTTTGATGAAGAGACAGCAATTTCGATGGAAGCCTTGTATTTTATTTCTGCCTTTCATAGAATTGTTTTACTAGAAAAAGCATACTAAAGGAAAGCAAGGGATCGAGAGTGAATTCTAAGCTGATAAAGACATTATTTGATATTTTTATATCCCAATAATTCTTTCAATGTTGCAAGGAACAATAGCCAACTGGAATATAATTTCATTTTTAGGAGTAAATGGATAAATAAGCGCCTTCTCAAATATGCACGCTGCAGTAAAGCAATTAATGCTATATAGACTGGGATACATACCATCCAATCTCAATGTACTTTAAATAGGATGGTATATATCACACAGCTTATACAACATTGATTGCTTTGCTGCTAGGTGTATATTCTGGATTTAAGACATCTGTGGTTTATATCTTTTGACTTAGTTACCAGAGAATCCACAGTACGAACCATTTTTTGCCAACGTTTCAAATCCCAACCGAGATCCATCATCAGGACTTTATGAATGATGATATAAGAAGAGCTTATTTTAAGGATATAAATAGTTATGAGGAGAGAAGATTTAAGGAACTAAGTCAATAGGTGTATATTGTTTGCCTTCCTTTAAAATATGTAGCAAGCATACTTCAATTCATTTCATCTGTTACAGAAAACCCTATTTTATTGATGAATATGATCATGGCATACACTAGACTATTACAGAGTTCAATTCTTAGGCAGTCACTGGAATTTAAAATGACAGCACGTCGTCCGTCGAAAGGGTGAAGGGGATGCTGTAAATTCATACATCCAAAAGTTCAATAGCAATCTAAAGACTACAGAGAAAAATATGAAGCGACGAATGAAATGGCTATTGATACATTCTATTTCCGCAAAGAATATCTCAACAAGATGCAAACCTTGTACAGAAATGAATAGTGTTGGACATTTACAGAGATGAATAATGTCAGACATAAAAGGAAGCCCCATGCACATTCTGATAATAGGTACTATGAAAAAGTAATGCGTATCTCATTCAAACTCCAACTGCCAGAGTGAAAACAGAATGGAAATGCCATGTGGCTCAAACATCAGAACTGGTGCCAAATGAGCTTTATAAAATAGATTTGTCTAAACCTAAGATCATTGTGGCTCTTCTGTATTCTCTAATCCATCTTCCTCCTCTGACTCAGGAATGGTCTGCAAATTTCCTTCTCCCTTATCCAACTCAGAAACAGTTTGCAATGTTTCTTCTTCCTCATCTGATTCAGAAACAATAGGCAAGAGTAAGTTTGACTGCGGCTCAAATAGAACATAAGCCAAAAAAAAGGTGCAGAACTCCATTCATTCCTTCATAATCTTGATTTGCTTAACCAGGGCATCATCGGGGCACTATAAGTGCAACAACAAAAAGTTTGCGATTCACATCCCCAAAGAACAAAATAGGAACTAGACAGGAGTCCAAGAAAAGTTAAAATAGTTGATTGTTATATCAGCAGGAATTAGAAAAATTAGCACGATTATATTATACTTGCTGAACCAAAACACAACTACTGTAGACACCAAGTTCTAAGTAGCTGAGGCTAGCTTCAAATTATATGCAACGTTGACAGATTGCCAATGTTCAGTTGGAAAGGACATACCATAAAATAGCTAGACCTTCAGTTTGCAAGGAGAAGTGCAACAGAGTTTAGCATTTGTCAAACATATTATTTACATGTATATTAATACTAGTTTCAACTGTTTTCAATGAGTTTACATTCCTATGAAAGCTTTTCCTGTTTTCCATGAGTTTGCGTTCAATTTCCAGCTCATCTATTTCTGTCTCCAATGCTAACTTTCCTCCTGGATCTACTATTGCAATCTCGTACTCTTCTAACTTCTCCCTCTTCAGATTTCTCCCCATCGCAGTTGCTTCAAAGTCTCTGAGGAACAGTCTCTGACACCATATGAATCTCTAAGGAACATCCTCCGTAAACTATCGACGTATGTCTTGTTCATCTCACCAACATGGATACTTTGTGAAAATCAAAATTAATTCTCAATTCTTAGTGCAAATTTCTCAACATTTGACCACCAATAAGCATAAAAGGGATCCATTATTCAGACTTGGTATTTGCTACTGTGGTGCCAAGGCTCAGTACAATGCAATCAAACAATCATATAGTGTGCATATGTGTGTACATAGTATATAGATAGATAGATATACTATTGTGGTGCCAAAACTCAATACAATGCAATCAAACAGTCATATAGTGTGTGTTCTCAAACGAAAGAAAACCAACACAATAGGTGGATGGCACTATGTTCTCAACTCTCTATCCTTTGGAAATATGCATAATAAGGATGACTCGATTAAGCCAATGATGAGTCAAGCATGACACTCACACATGTATATATTTATGTAAATACATAGCCAATTGAATGGCTGAAGGTGGCTGAAGGTGATTGACTTGGTTTTAGCGTAACAAAATTAGAAAAGAAAGAAAAAGAAGTTTTAGCGAATAACATAAACAAAAACAAAGTAACCCCATCATATAACAAACCAGCCATGAAGCCCTGAGGATTAGCTTAGTTGGTCCCATCATTACCTCTGCTATTGATAGGTTATGAGTTCAATTCTCTCTACAGTCTTGGGATCAGGCTCCATCGTTGAGCCAGCAGGAAGTGATCATTTCGGGTAGATCTGCCTGGTGCAATAATATTATTACATGGATGTAGTGGTTACGGATCTCTAAGACCATAAACCACACAGAAAAAAAGAAATAATAACAAACCAGCAATGAGAATGGACCATTAGACCTCATAAAAGAGCCAAAGAACCAAAGAAATTCCGTAAAAGTTTTGAGATATCAATCTGGACCTCTCCCAAACTTCCATCTGCCAACTAACTCAAATCAAAACGCATTAGAGACACATTTTAACCTGTGTGGAACTAGCATTTGCATCTAGTAATGTATGAACCTTCCCATTTTAATCACAGGTCTTACTCTGCGTTTGTTCATTTCTTTCAGTAGATTTTGAAATAGTTCCCCTAGATATATCAAGAAAATGTCCGTTGCCTTAAGGTTTAGTGACTGCAATTATATCTAAATGGAACCATTTTCCTCAGTTGTTCCAATAGGGAAGCACTATCTGCAGTTAGAATGTTGCATTTCTCTGCCATTCAGTTAAATTCATTTCTAAGTGCCATGTTTTCTACAGTCAAGGTATCAACTTACATCTATTAGCATCAGAGAAAATTGTCTTTGGCAGTACTCAAGTATTTCCAAAACCCAATTAATTATATGGGGTGCAAGCCCTGTCGATTTTATTCACTGGTACATAGAACAAACATTCATCCTTGACTTGTGCAGGAATTGTCATGGTTTGAAGAGGTACCAGAACCCTTTTCTACATGTAGAACAACATCTAGATTCAGTAGATTCCAGCACTATCTATGAGGAGAAGGATTCCTCTAAGATGAATGTATCAACCAATGTTGGTGTCATCATTGTGAGTATTTGTTATGGTTTTGAGGACTGAGTTGAACTAAGTTAGGTGATGTCATCAGCCATGACTGGCAGAAGGGTGCTATTTTATCCTGTTTTATCAGGAATGAACGTATTGGGCCATTTCCAATCTACATATATGTATGTATTGCTGCAAATAAAAAAATCAAATAATAAAAGAATTAGTCCTACGAGTGGGTTTGCAAGAAATTTCAAACGACTAGTAAATTCTGAAGAACAGGCCTCAAAAAGACTTACCAAATTCGTCCCCTTCGGTATCCGGTGACGACAGACCGTACATTCGATTCAAATACTCTACGCTACCCTCGGTAAACACGAGTTTATCGGCCCTCAAAACATCGTATAAATTAAGATTTCTGGGCGTCAAAACCTTCAGCGTCCCGATATTCCTGCTTGAAAGCCTGACGTTCTCAGAAACCTCGGTGCTGAAAATCAACGAGTGCTCGCTGGGCTCGACACCCCATCTCTTCAAGGCCGCAATGAATTCCTTGGTCTTGGGCCTCTCGAATTTGTCGTTGAAATCTTCCACGACGACGGTGCTCACCGCAGCGCTCATCAGGGCCGTCGAAATGGCGAGGCGCTTCTCCTTCTTGTTCATCTTGATGCTCCAGTCCTTGGGCTTAGGACCGAATACGACGCCCCCACCAGGCCTCAAGGGGGTTCTCTGGGATCCGCGACGGGCTCGACCGGTGCCCTTTTGCTGATAGGGTTTACGCCCTCCGCCCCTCACTTCCGCCCGGGTAAGGGTGGACGCCGTGCCCCGCCGCCGGTTTTGGAGCTCCGTGATGACGCCCCTGTGCACTACGGCGCGGGCGGTGTCCGGGCGGGCGCATTTCAAGTCCAGAGAAGCTTCGCCAGCTCTCTCTCCGTCGAAGGTGAGGACGGGCAGCGTGACGGCCTGCGCGCGGACCGAGAGCGTCCGGAAGTGAGGTTTTTGACGGTCGGGAACAAATTGGGGTCTGAAAGGAGACGCGAACTTTGCCAGGGTTTGGGAGAATGAGATTGACGACGAACTTAATGATAGGGATGATAAACAGAGGGAGGCGCAGTTCGCCATTGCTGAATGGCTGTTGGCTTCTGGAAGACTAAACACGTTATCCGCTTTGTATATTTTATCCATGCTTTCATTTTGAATTTTTTCTCGATGGTGCATATTCAAATCATTGTGTATTTTTTTTATTTTTTTTATTTTGTTTAACTGGTAAAATTAATTATTTTAGGTGAACGACAATTATTTTTAATTCTTACTCTTAAATGATTTATTTATTTAAATAAATATATATATATATATATATAAATTAAAATTAATAAATAATAATAAATATATATATATAAATTAAAAATAATAAATAAATAGCGGTTTACCGGATGTAGAATAGATGATGGGTGTACTTATAATTCACTCTTTGATGTTCATTACTTTGAAATTTTGTGGGCAAAAATCTAGTGATGTTAAGGGTTGGTGTGGCCCAAGCCAGTGTGTTCCCAATGGGATTTCAGTGGGTTAGATGCCCTGCCCCTAGGTCGCACTTTTTCAAGCCACAAGTCAAAGCTATATAATCTCTAATAAACTCGGACCACTTATCAAAAAAAATTAATGTGTAAATATATAGATTTACTTAACCTCTAAGTTGTTTTTTGGTGAGACTTTTTGGAATCTTTTTGTGTGAGTTTTCGATCTAATTTCTCTAAAATCTAGTGTGAATTTATCAAAAACACAAATTTCATGGGTAACCCCTGCACAAAGCGCCCTAGTGTGCAAATTTCATGGGTAACCCCTGCACAATCGAGCGCCATAGAGGTTTTTTAGGGTGCTAAATCCATATATACAGTCAAAAAACCAATTTACATAACTCAAATCAAGATTTCACCTCAAAATTTTTTGCTGGCATGGGAAAGTCCAAAACAAATCCCTTAACTTCTATAAGAGTAGAAACAAATAAAAAATTATTTACATTCAGAAATTTTTAAATATTTAATTAAATTATTAAATTATAAATTTAATAAAAAAATTGAAAATATTTTAAATTGATTTTATAATTGATTTAAATTAAGTTATAAATGAAAACAAGGGAGGGTGATTGCAAGTCTCTGGGAACTTTTACTATAATTTTTTGCATTAAATATTAACTATATTGTTAAATCTCACTTCAAATTCTTGAATTAAATATTCCTTATTTTGTTAATTCACGTGGGACAGGCTAATAAAATCATGGACATCCTCATCCCCTGTATGTATGGACGAAGAGGACTTATCGCTGCCCCCTCACATGAGACCATTATGGGCTTCGGTGATCCTGAACTTATCAAGCAAAGGCTTTCAGCGCTCAGGTAATAAAGATAAATTGGTATGGACTATAAAGAACTCAACTCAGTCGATTCGGGTCAAAGACATTTACAATGCAATGATTGATGGTCCCACTGCTGGCTCTGTTCCATTGTTTCCTCTATCACTATGGAAAGTGACATACCCACTCAAAATGATTCTATTTTCCTGGCTGTCTTTCTCCAACAGAAATCTCTCTTGGGAGGTTCTTCAAAAGAGGGGTTGGAATGGTCCGGGTCGATGTTCCATGTGCCACTCAGATCACGAGACAAATGCTCACAAGTTCTTTCAATGCGTCAACTCTCTACAAATCTGGTATGAATTGTCTTTATCTTTTTGTTTCCCTTACCGAGTTTTTGCTTCTGTACAGGAGGGCTATAGGTGGTGGAGTGAGCAAAGTATTCCTCTGCGCTCTTGTTTGTAACGGTTGTCTGGCTACTATGGAAATGGAGGAATGATTGTATTTTTCAAGATCACAGAGCCCCTCTTGCATCCATACTGATGCGAATTACTGAATGTTCAATCACTCCTGTCTCGTAGGGATTTTTTCCTATAGGTTTTGATGATGACATTTTTGATTTCATTCTCTTTCTACAGTCTTTGCTTTCGCTGGGCTGTTTTGCATATGAACATTTTGTCGTTCCTGCCTCCTTCATAAGGATTATATGTCATATTATCTGTTTCAGCTGGTTTGGGATGCATCATCCATTATCTGCATTTCTCTCTTTCTTATTTCTTTCCAGGAGCACTGAGGTTCATCCAGGCATGAATATCTGACTATGTATATGTGTTTCATTATATTCTCTTAATATAATCTATCTGGTTTTTTCTCTCTGGGAAAAAAAAAAAAAAAGTACAATGAAATCTGATTGCAAATTTTTTATTTGCATTTGTTAGTGAAACGAGTGCACGGTGCAATTCAATCAATGGAAATCAAATCAAAGTTAGAGTGTTGATCATTCACAATGAACTGATTTCATTGCAATTCTTTTAAAGGAATTTGTGTCCACTTTTTTGCTTTACCGTGCACAACTCAAGAGTCCTTTGGGAGGCCTTTTTTTAACCATGTCTTTTAATCGAGCTTAAAGCTACAAAAACTTGGCCCTTCTTTTAATTTTGTTAGGATTTCAAAGTTATAACATTGTTGTTTCCATTATAATGTTCGTTTAGGATGTCTTGGCCAGTAAAGAGTTAGACATTAGTAATTTGGAGTGGTGGGCAAAGGGAGACTTGCCAGTATTAAGTTAATTGGGACAGATCGCTCAGAAGAATGTTTTCTTAAGCTCTTCATTTGTTGAGAAATCTAGAGCTTAGCTTACTATTTTTTACTCGAGAATGTCTATGATGTTGTTCTTGCAGAAAAGGTATCCACATAGTCACAGTTTGATTCCCGTAAACTAGTGCCTAAAATTTCTAATGATATATGGCTAAATTTTTCAAGATCTATATTTGCACGCACAAGAAATAATGCTTTTCGCTAGATGCAGAAATTATCCTACGTCCTCTACCTATCAATCCGCAAGAAATACACAATAAAAATGCCGTACGCGCGAAGTATCCATCAAATTCTACGAATACACCATTCATTCACAGAGTGAGTTTCTAGGAGAACAATAAACCAATATCAGGGAGTAAGTGATTTCGAGAGGCATTGTGTTTATCAATACTCTACATAGAATCAACAACAAGACAAATCCGATTACCACAGAAAACAACGTACATAGATTCACATAAATGCCTGCGATATTTTCAAGAGGATGAAACAAATCCTGAAACAACAAGAGGTTTTGATAAACTAGTGATATAACTATAGTGATCTCTTCCGTGGTAAGTAGTCCAATACATAAAGTTATCATCCATTTGGGCTATCTAAATGGAAGGGATGTGTTGCGAAGTGGTGTAAAACCTTGATCAACTTTTGAAACTACTAGTGTTGTTGATAGCTATGTTGGGTCTACTATTGGGTCTTCTAACGATGTTATTGTTGGATCAAGGGTTGGATCAGAATCAACTGCTTGAACTGCTCAGTCAATTGTTTCCTCAACAAATTAATCAATTGGGATATAGAGACCAGGCACAAGCAATCCCCATGAAAATGAGGCAGCATTTCTTTGATGAAATGAAAGTAACACACCAATTTTCTTTCTGTCAAAGGAGTGCAACAGCGCGAGCTATGAAGTCTTAAAACTTGCATTGTAAAACTGAAAGAAGATACCCATAAAAAGTAGCGCAACCCCTGCAGCACGTTTAAGTAATCACAACTAGTAAACAACTCATGAGAAATAAAATTAAAAAATAGCGATGTTATAATAGCATAAAAGAAATAGGCCCCAAGGGTTAGCTTAATTGGTCGAGTTCTCGTTGCTAAGTACCTCGCTAGTTGGGAGGTCAGGGGGTCAAATCTCCTCGACGCCCTTGGGGTTAGGCCCTACTTTTTTGGTCTGCGGGTAGATCCCTTCAAGTTGATCTGCCTGGAAGCCGCCACTCAGTGTCCATGAACCACCCTTAAAAAAAAAGCATAAATGAAATGGCACATATTTAATTTATATTATTAAATAGTAATGTATACGACATAATCTATTTATATGTGTTTACATGCCTTCAACAAATGTCATATATGCCCTAGACACGTAGTCAATATGCATTCAAATGCCTATGCAGGAGGGAAACAATGCTTTAGCACTTGCAGTGAACATTTGATCTGGTGCATTCCTTACCAGCAATTTGACCATCACCCAACAGGGAGGCGAGAGCCCAGTTGAATTAATGCATTTACACTTGCATCCATGAGGATCTCAGTAGTGCTTTCCCAAGGGAAATATAGCTTTGTCAGCCACTAAGGGAGCAACCCCAAAGGTAGATCCAAAGGTAGAAGAAGATCGAGTCTAGGGAGCTGGAAAAAGTAACAGCGGCGAGTTCATCTCATGATGGTCATTTATGGTAATGTTGATTGATGTGTATTCTAGGGAAATCAAAATTAGAGATGCTTGTATTTTCTCTAAAGATATGACGAGAAAGGGTTGTCATCTAAGATTTTATACTTAGTGTGCTCTTATAAATAGATTTCCAAATGAAAACAAGATCGAGGAAGCATGTAGTTACCTATGCATCATGTTGGAAGATGACATGTTTCCAAGTAATTTATTATATGAGAACATTACCTTCATAATATGCTAGAGTTTTTTATCAAAGATATGATTGCAATAGCACAAGGAATTATGAATGGAAAGATTTGGAGATATGCAAAATATGGTATGATTGCAGAGGATAGCTTCAACTATGTTGTTCACCATGGATTGATGCTTTATTTGCTTGATTACAACTTCTTCGGAAACTGGTAGCTTATAATTTGTTTACTCAAGCTCATGAACTCTATTCAAAAATGCAAGCAAAGGTATTTCAAATTTCCCCTGATTCTTCTACTTACAATTCCATGGTCATTTACTTCCACAAACAAGAGAATTTACAACAAGCCAATGCTTTTAATTATCAAATGATTCATAAAAATTGGGTGTCTGGTTCTGCCACATATGATGCTTTAATTTAGGAGCATTTCTTTAAAACAATGTTGCCAGAGACTTTTAGTTTTTTTATGATATGATAATGAATTTCCTTATTCCTAGTATTATCACTTTTACAAGGTTAATTCATGGGTTCTGCAGTTAGGGTTGGTTGAATGAAGCCCAATAGTTAGGATGGGTCAGCATCCTAATGATTGTACTTGCACTGTCTTTATAGATGGATTCTGTAAGAAAAATAAACTCGAAGCGGTGTGTTTTTTGAACAAGAATGCAATGTGCTCTCCAAGTTTTTGATAGAATTATTGATACAAGTTGCAAGCCAAATGTTTACACATATTTTATTGATCAGTGGACTTTGCAATCAATGTCTGTTGGAGGGGACATGCATAACTTTGGTTGAGAAGTTTCTCTGCAGAC
Organism: Pinus tabuliformis; assembly: GCA_031772625.1. NCBI lineage: Eukaryota > Viridiplantae > Streptophyta > Pinopsida > Pinales > Pinaceae > Pinus > Pinus tabuliformis. The sequence continues at coordinate 496,643,217 of CM062819.1, forward strand.
TATGGAGTACCCCCTGATGGTTGTGGTGTGGATATCTATCTCATACAATGCATATGATAATGTGCCTGTTGGAATTCCCAGAAGGATTTCTAGTCCTAATCCTTGGCCTCCTAGAGCTTCATCCAATTGGGTAGTAATTAAGGTGATTGGGAGCCCCTTTTTCTTTAAGAGAATTGTGAACTTACTATTTTTCTGTTTATATAATCAAGCATTTAATTATGATCTCTTTAACTATGTAATTGTCGACATTAAACCGTCAATCTTGGCAGGATAGGCATGTTGAAAAGAGACTCACAACAAGTACACACCAAAGCAACCACCTGCCAAATAACAGGAATTAAACCAAAATGAAATTGTCTTATATGTACCTAATACAGATAAAAAATGGAGAGTTTCACTTGGAGTTTGTAGAATATTGAAATCTACTACTAAATTGAATTGTTTGAGTAGAAATTTGAGTAGAAAGTTGTCTGAGTTGAAGCTAGCACGCCCATAAATTCGACATACCTGTATGAGAAAAACAGGAACTCATAAATTCTTGACATACCCTGCAAGAGAAAAATGGGACTAAGAGAAGTGTCCTCAGTGACATTGTTTTCGTGAGGTACCATTGGGTGACATGCACACAACTAACATGTTGCTACAGACTAGAGAGTGTGGTTGTGCATGCACTCGCCACTTAGCAATCTACTAACCGTTTGGAAATCTACTGCAATCTATCATAGCATAGCATAAAGATGGCTATGTAACTAGCATAACATTTAATATTTAATATTGTAGACTAATGCTAGCATTAGTTTACACTTCTGAAATACGAACCAAACAGATCCAACATAATATATGGTTTTTGCCAATCCGACTCGAGAAGAGGTCAAATAAGATGACGAAATAGGTTGTAGTATTGAAATAAGATGATGAAATAAGTTGAAGTTGGTCAATACATGGTAGAGCTAAAAAGTCTAATTTTATTATGACATAAAGTAATGCTAAACAATCGATTCTGATTACTATAGTCCTGTGCCAGACGACAAAGACTAAAAAGAAAATGGTGAATTAGTTGTATTGTGTTGAATATTTGTAGAGAATATTTGCAAAGATATTTTCATATGGATACGAGAAACAATATATTTATTTGTGGAGACTTATCTAAGGTGAATTAGTTTTATTTGTGATGAATATGTGCGGATATGTTTTAAGCATACATATGAGAAATAATATATATCTCTATTGTGAACTTTTGCAATGAATATTTTGTGGAGACTTATCTGCACTGAATATATTTATGGTATTGTGAATTATGTAGTCAAGTATATACTTTGTTGTTTGTAGCATTACATTAGCAATAACTAAGCAATAATATACTTGCAAGAACTCTACACCAATATACTCTGCTACTCATAAACTGTGTGTAAGTTTCTTTTATGTATTTCTTTTCTTTCTTAATTTTTATTTTTTTATTTATTTAAAAATAATAATAATACTTATGATCACTTCATCACATATGTCAAAACCTCAACTTAGTAAGGGGATGTAAGGCAAAGTCACCTTAGAAAGTGCCTATGATCATATGGATTCATTATATAAAACGAGATAATAAATTCAATGGTACTTAGCTTGAATGGTTGAGATGGTGGTTTGCCATCCCATCCACCAAGATTCAAGTCTCTAACAGCATGGACCATCATAGTAAGGCTGAAAGGATAGGCGTCACGTTAGAGTCTAAAATCCCAGTTCCAGTTTCCGATGGTCTCTGGACAAATCAGTCCTAGGTTTAACTATGAGTTTTGATATATGTGACTTGCAAGTTGTTGCATATATCTAAGGAGGTTACTAGTTCCCCATCTAAAAAAAACACAGAATAAAGAGAAGTGAAACATAAAATAGAATTAGTTGCAATGTTTGACAACAAATTCAAATTGTTATAAAATAAGATATTATGGTTAGAAACTCAAATACAAAAACATGGATGGGCTACTAGAAATGGGAAATGAGAATGTTATGAACCATATGCCTTAAAAATGATAAGAAGTCAATAATTATAGTCTACTTTCACTGGGAAGCCTCCTTTTATAATGAATCAAATGTATAAGACAAGATATGACAATCATAAAGCTAGGTCTCTTTTGTGTGTGTGTGTAATAAAATGGAAACATGAAGGGTTCTAGCCTACATAACAATATAACAATAGAAATGTTAGCACACAAAATCTAAGGTTTAATAAGGGGTTTTAAGGTTAACATGAGGCTTATATAGGGCTTAACATGCCTCTCTCCTTTGAATAAGTGTTATCCTCAACACTTGACTATGTACGAGCATTTCTACATAAACAATTCATCTTCCCATGTCACCTCTTCCACTAGAAAGTTTTTTCCATTTAATGACGTACTCAGTAATTGCTCAACTTCTTAGCAACTCAATCCTTGTTTCTAATATTGTTTATGGTGCTAGTATGATTTTTGGTTCTTCATTAATCTTTGGTAAAATAGTTTGAACTAAGATCTTTTCACCAATTACCTTATTTGATAAAAAATTATGGAAGATTGAATGTACACAAAGTTAGAGGCAACTCCAATTTGTAAATCATACTTTCAATCATCTGCAACACCTTATAGAAGCCATAATACCTAGGTGCTAATTATTGTCCTTCTTGTGTTGCTTGAGGGACGTCTATTTATATGGTTGTAGATTCACAAATATCTAATCCCCCTCTTCAAATTCCATTTCACCATGAGGTTGGTTACTTGTTGTTTCATTCTCTTTTGTGTTATAACCAAGTTGTCCTTCAATAGTTTGAGAACCTCATTTTCGTATGCAATCCTCTATTACTTGATCCTTTATAGTCCCTTTCAAAGATGATGTGATGGATGGAGGATTATATCCATAAAGTGTCATAATTGTCATATTTTTAATGAAGTATAGAAGGATGTGTTGTACCACCATGCTACCAAAGGTAACCATTTGACCTATTGTGTCAGTTTATCAAATGTAAAGCATGTAGATATCCTTCTAAACGTTTATTCACAATCTTAGTTTACCAATCAAATTGAGGAAAGTAAGATGAGTTGTGAACCAATTGGGTATCCAAATAATTAAATAAGTCGTCCAAAAGTTTCCAGTGAAATTGAATCTTTGTCACTTACAATAATCTTCAATATTCCATGTAGATTTTGTATTGTTTCCACAAATGTTTCTGTGATTGTATGTGCTTAAAAAATATGAGAAGAAAACAAAAAATGAGCATACTTTTTCATTCCACCTACCACTACCATAATGACACTCTTTGAGCAAACTTGTACTAAAACCCATTAAAACTTCTTCCCAACACTAGCTTGGTAAGGCTAATGGTTGAATAAGCCCTAAGATCTTGATTGTCTCTCCCATATTTTGTTGGCATACCACACATTCAACCATGAACTTTTGCACATCTACTCTTAATATATTTTCAAAAAAAACTCCCTAATCCTATGGTAGGTCTTCAAGAACCCTGAATGTCCTCCTGCAAGACAAGTGTGTAATTCCAAAAGGACCTTATGTTTGAGTTGAGAATTCTTACATAAGTATAAGAAATCTTGGTACCATATTAATAATTCTTCCACATAAACGTTTCCACTCCATTTGGGTCCTCCAACAGTTGTTGAGTGATCTTGCATACATTCACATCTTGCTTCCATTCTATCCTTGCTTCTTCCACCCAATAAGATAATGGAATGGAAATAGTTCATAGTAAGCCCTTTGAGTCTTCCTTTTTCCTTGAGAGTGCATCTTCCACAACATTTTGTTTTCTGTTTTTATAGTGATCTAGGTGGATATTGGTGGCCACTCGCCTATTCCACCTAGACCTCCACTCGGTTTCATCAGTTTCCTTGATTATAGCAACAATTACTATTTTTAGCAGTTTTTTCAGGTCCTGAACTTTTAGAGTTGTTTTGACCCCCTAAATGGCGTTTTTTAGTTCCGCAGCAGGCCCATAGCCATGGGTAAGGGCCTACTGCAAATCTTGTACTACTCAAAGAGATCTTTCCAACGAGGTATCGTGCATTCCAAACAAAGATCATATGACCAAGTTACGACCCCGAGAAGTTGGCTACCCAACTAACCCCAACGGGGCCCACAAACTCTTAGCGTTCCATCTCTTGGGGTTAGGTTTTTGGTTGTTTAGGGTCTCCCTTTGTTGTTCAATAATAAAAAGACCCTTGAACATCATTGCAACATAGTTCAAAGGCATGTAGCTGCCAAATCTCTTCTCAGAGATAAGCTACCATCGGTCGAGCTAGTTTATTTCCATTCTACTTATAAGCATCTTTCAATTATTTGATAGTAATGAAAGGAAGTTTTATTTATGTTGCATCTCTGTGTTTATGTTTATATTTGTATTATGTTGTGTTCCTGCATAAGTCAGGATCAGTGGTATCAGAGCGGTCTGCTCTTTCTCTGTTTTTCTTTGCATGTCCCCAATGAGGTCAGGGTATAAGGAGTTAGGGCTCAAACTGGTTGAATCTTTGCAAGACTAGCCTTGCAAACCCCAAAGATCTCCCATGGTGGAAGAAAATAAAGATGAGGGAGCAGGAGATCCTTTCAAAATATTACTCGAGGAAGCCCTTGAACGACAGAGGAACGCGATGATGGATAACTTTGCTTAGATACTTCAGCGGCTACCCACACGCGACGCATCTTCATCTAACAACCACTTTGGAGCTACCACTCCCTTTAAAGTATAAGTCAACTTTGATATTCCCATATTTGAAGACAAGATAGATTCAGATGCCGTAGATAGATGGTTAAATTTGTTGGAAGGATATTTTTCAATTCATGATTTTTCCAATCAAGAAGATATTACTTTTTCACTCCTCAAAGCCAACCCCCATGTCAAGGACTGGTGGGAAACCTTTTGTGAACAAAGGACGAGAGGGAACCCTCACTGTTCTCAATTGCATCCACTTGAAATACTTTCTAGGATGCCATCAATGAACAATATTACCCTATTGGGAGCTATGAAGATAAATACATGAAGTGGAGCACGTTGCGACAGGGCAGGGACAAAGACGTGCAAGAGTTCACAAATATTTTTCATACCTTTTGCATGAAGTTAGGTATCAGGCTGGTAAAACCTCTTGGGGAGTCTTACACTTCCTTCTAGATTTATCTGATAGATTTGTATGTGTATCATACATAACACAATGCTTGGTTGAGGAGTAAACGATATGGAATGACAATAATGGCGGATGAACTAGAGGGAAGGAGTTTCGGCTGATGAAAATGGTGGGTTTCGGTATTATTCGGCCATGGAAAACAGACGGACGGTTTTAAGAAAGCTAGTTTTTACGGGATCTGGAATACTCTTCTCAGAAGGTATCGGAGGAACGTTTTACTGTATCACATTTTTAAATGGATTCAGGGCGTCGTGCAGAGCGGGAGAAGGAGCATGATAATGAAGCAGTGGACTTAGAACCAGCCCTCAAAGATCTTCTTGCTTATTGGGGTCATGATGTTTCTGAGAAAAACATGCAATTTTTTTTTCCAAATAGCGCAGAGGACCCTGTTCTGCCTGCAGAGAAGGTGGAAGGAGGGGGGTCGAAAAAAGTCGCTCAGAAAAGAGTAAATGCATCAAACCCTTCTTCGATAAGGCTGCCCCCCAGCCTGACGTGGTCCTCGTCCAGTGAAGAGGAAGGCGGGGACCTGAAAGTCTTCGGAGTAAAGGAACAAATGAGAAGAGTAACCGATGCACCTGAGTTATTGATAGATAGGGCGAATGGGAGGGTTTCTGAAGAAAATAGAGACCCTGTTGGTAGACGCTCTGAGCTTCATGAGACAGAAGAAACAAACGCTCATGGAAAGAATAATCCAGGAGAGGGAGGAACTCAGACGGAGGACGTGGGAGGGAAGAGAAAGAAGAACAAACCAATCAGAAAAAAGGAGGAGCGGCCTAGTTGCGTTTTCGGAGTGGATATTAGTATAGATCAGGCAATGGAAGCCTCGGAAACCTTCTTAGTCGGCAGAGTTCGTGGCAGAAAGTTCTCGGTCGACTCCATCAAGGACTGGACGCAGGCTGAATGGAAAGAAGCTCCGGGACAGCCAGTAGAGATCAAGAATCTGGTCAGAGGTTGGTTTTGCATTAGATTTGGCCAAAAGGAGCATGCAGAATGGGTGTTGGACAAGCATTGGAGTTTCGGGAAAAGGCCAATCCTATTCAGAAGGTGGACGCCCCTGTTTGATGCTCAGAAAGAAAAGACGGTGGAGTCACCAGTATGGGTCAAACTACCGGGTCTTCCCATGCAATTCTGGACGGACTCGGCCTTTACTTCGATGGGTAATACACTGGGGAGGTTTCTCGATATTGATAGATCTTATCTTAGAACTCATGACTGGAGTGTTGCTCGTATACTGGTAAGCCTAAATCCCAGAGAAGGTCTGGCGGATGCTATGAACCTGAAGTATAGAAGCCTAGAGTTCCTTCAGACCCTGGACTATGAAAACCTCCCTTTCAGATGCCATCGTTGTCACAAATACGGACATCTGGCTCGGGAGTGTCCTCTTGGTCACAGGCGCCGTCGAAGACAAAAGAGAAAAGGAAAAAATCTGGAGGTTAATCAGTGGTTGTCTTCCCAGAAAGATGGGGCTCCATTACAGGAGAGCGGTCTACAGGCAGAAGTCCAGGGGTCGGGTCCGGAGCAAGTGAAGGAAGCTGAACAGGAACAGCCTGGGGTCTTAGCAAGTGAGTCTGTCTCAACTCTGATGTCTCTCATGGGAACCGCAGCAGTTTCTGAAATGGCAGGGGTGGCCCAGGCTAGCCCGCTTTTATACCCTCCTTTTTCCATATGCTCTTCTTTTGATTTATCTCAATCATGCTGTGATGAGTCTGGCCCCCTCAGGCAGCTCGTGGATGATCTGTCACTCCTAAGGAAGGGCCTAGTCACTTCAGACAATGTTATTATGGCTATTCCACCCTCACCAAAGCTGACTTCTAGTCCCACGGATGTTGCCTTACTTTTTCCTTCCAGCGTTTGGAGTCCTGATCCCCCCTACAATCTCAGATCATTGGCATCCAGAAAAGGGAAAGGGCTTGCTGTGGGAGGCCTGGATTTGGACATGGTATCAACAGGACCGAGGAAGACAAGAGGAAGGAAATCAAATCTGACGAAGGCACAGTTGAAGGCTGTCATTGATATTGCTGGTGGGAAACAGATGTCCCTGCCAGGGGTGCTTAGAGCAAAGCGGACACCCCCAGAGGTTTCCCGATGATCATTTTATCCTACAACAGCAGGGGTTTAGCTAGTCTACCCAAAAAGCTAGCTCTGAAGGAACTGGTCAGGACCAACAAACCTGACATTATTCTGATTCAAGAAACGCTAGGGAAGGGGGAAGAAGTTACAGGATGGCTCATCAAGCTCTTTCCGGGTTGGACCTTCCACGCTATTGATGCAAATGGTCATTCAGGAGGAGTGGCTCTGGGTTTCAACGCAAAGGTCCTTCGGGAGATCTCCTCTTGGGGATCGGAAAATGTTTTGGCAGTGGAACTTTATTCCAATGAACTCTGCACCCCTTTTCATATTCTAAATGTTTATGGTCCAGTCTTGGATCGGGAGAACTTCTGGAACGCTTTCTTTGCAAAGTCTTTCCTGTCGCACCCAAATCTTATAGTTGGGGGAGATTTTAATTTTTCTTTGGGGATGTCAGAATCGTGGGGGGCCAGAGCTAGGGCTGATCCCCTCACTGATTTTTTTCATAATAAACTGGCCTCTTCGCACATGGTGGATGTCCCTCTGCTCAAGATGCGCCCGACATGGAGGAATCGTAGAATTGCTGAAGAATGGGTTGGAAAGAAACTGGATCGATTTCTGCTTGGTGAATCGATGGCAGAAAATTTACAGGCTTTTAGACATTGGGTTGGGGAAGGCGGTCTATCGGATCATTTCCCAGTCTATCTGGAAGTGAAAGGGCCTTTCACCAAACCGGGCACCCCTTTCAAATTTAACGCCTCTTGGCTTTTGGATGCAACTTATATCAGTTTATTCCACAACACTTGGAAGAAAGATGCATTCAGTGAAGATGAGAGCCGCAGTCAAAATCTTATGGATAATCTAAAAAGGATGAAGGCTGCCTCTAAACAATGGGCCCTCCAAAAGAAACTGAAGGATGAAGCAACGCTGGAAACTGTCAATTCTGAGATTGCTCTCCTGGAAGTCCCAGGTGGAAATGGTTATGGAACAGCTGAAGCTCAAGATAGATTACAAGAGTTGGAGAGAGAAAGGAGGAGAATCCTTCATCAAAGAGAGGAAAGTTGGCGTTTAAAAAGTAGAGCGATCTGGTTGCAGGCGGGGGACGACAACACCAAGTTTTTTCAGAATTATGCAAGAGGGAGGAAAAATTCCAATACTATCTGGGAAATGAAGAAAGACAATGGTGAGCAGGCGCGCTCATTTGAAGATCTGGCCTCCTTAGGGGTAGATTTCTTTAAGAATTTGTACAAAGCGACAGAGGAAATTTCTATTGCAGAGGTTATAAGAGTTGCGCAGTTCTTCCCAAGGTTCATAGAGGAGGAAGGAAACGATTCTATAATGGCGCCTGTTACAAAGGAGGAGGTTGAAGACATTCTCAAGTCAATGCAAAAGGACAAAAGTCCAGGCCCGGATGGCTGGACCGTCGAATTTTTCCAACACTTTTTTGAATTCATTGGAGACGAGCTAGTGGCAGTTGTTGAAGATTCCAGGCGTACAGGTACAATTCCAAATTCTTTCAATGCCACTTTTCTGGCCCTTATTCCCAAATCGGATCTTCCGGTTTCTTATGATGAATTCAGGCCTATATCATTGTGCACCTGCGTTTATAAAATTATTGCAAAAGTTATCGCCTCTAGGCTTAAACCAGTCCTCTCTAGAAATATTTCTCCAGAGCAGTTTGGATTCCTAGACGGCAGACAAATTCATGAAGCCGTCGGAGTTGCGCAAGAAACTCTTCATAGTCTAAAAATTGGGAAAAAAAAGGGGTCGTGGTGAAAATCGATCTGTCAAAGGCTTATGACAGGATAAGCTGGCTGTATCTCAGGCTTCTGCTAACTCATCTGGGTTTTAGGTATGATTTTGTGAGATGGGTGATGAGTTGTGTTTCCTCTTCTTCCATAGCCGTGCTGATCAACGGAGCGGCCTCCAGTTTTTTTAGTCCCGAGCGTGGCCTACGTCAAGGCTGTCTGCTCTCTCCACTTCTGTTTTTGTTGGCAGCAGACGGTATCAGCCTTATGATTCAGGATGCTAAAAGACAAGGGACTCTCAAAGGCATTGAAGTGGTGGTAAACATGTGGGTCACCCACCTCCTTTTCGTGGATGATATTCTCTTGTTCAGCAACGGAAGTCTAGAGGACTGCAGGACGCTAAAGAAGCTTTTGGACCTTTTCCTGAAGGCTACAGGTCTATGCATTAATGAGAGAAAATCCACTCTCACCTGTGCTGGTATGCCCAGAGAGCTTGTTCGCAGAGTGGAGCTGGTTCTAAATTTCGAAGTCAAATCGATGGAGGATGCCTTTAAATATTTGGGGTTCTATTTGAAGCCTGACAATTACAGGACAAAAGACTAGAAATGGATACTTGTAAAAATTGAATCCAAGCTGAAACACTGGAGTTTCAAGTGGTTGTCCAGGGCAGGAAGGCTAGTGTTAATCAAATCTGTTCTGATGGCAATCCCAGTGTATTGGGCTAGTCTGACTTGGGTTCCCAAAGGAATCTTATCCTCAATCGACAAACTATGCAGCAGATTCCTGTGGGCGGGGTCCAAGACGGAGAAAGTTACCCCTTGGATTGCTTGGGATAAAGTGGCTCGCCCCAAAGAGTGGGGAGGTTGGGGCATAAAAAATCTTGAATGCTTCTCCAAATATCTTGCAGCAAAGCTTAGCTGGAGGCTCATTTCTTCGGAGAATCTGTGGACTTCTGTTTCTAAAAGAAAATATATTGATCCGCTAACAACTCTAGATTGGATCAGATTGCCACAAAAGACTTGCAAAAACTCCTCGGTGGTCTGGAAAGCTGTGGTCGCCTCTGTCACAATTATAGAGAAGGGTTTGGCTTGGAGTGTGGGGGATGGAACTCAGGTCAGGCTGGGTAGAGATCCTTGGATAGGTTGTTCTGAGATTTTCTCCCTTTCTCAGGGCTTGGTTTCAGCTTTAAAAGACAGAGGGCTATACACTCTAAATCAGGTCGCTGATCCTCGGGCTTCATCCATTTGGAGTCAAGGATGGATTCAGGGAAGAGATTTACATTTGGAGGAAGAATGGCAGGAGGAATGGGATCAGTTCAGAAGGGACCTCCTCAATTCCTCAGTCAGGCTCTCTGACTCCCCGGATGAACTCAGATGGGTCTTTGCCCAGAATGGGCTATATTCCCCAAAGATGGGCTACAAATGGATGATGTCTCAAAAAGGATGGGAGATTCCGGATTGGTGGTTTAAACCGCTCTGGAAACTAAAAGGGCCAGCCAAATCGAGATTGTTCTTCTGGTGTGTTTTGCTCCAGAAAGTCCCTACGTGGGATTTTCTCCAAAAAAGAGGTAGGATTGGTCTTGGATGGTGCCCGCTCTGTAAAGATAGTGTAGAGTCTGCTCAGCACCTTTTCCTTTTCTGCCCTTTTAACTCCAGCCTTTGGGCCGAAACATTAAGGCTTCTAAAAATTCCTTTTAGATGGGAAGGGCAAGGGCTCTTGGAAGCTTGGCAGAAGTGGTGGAATGAAGCCACAAACAACAGAGAGAGATCAATTTGTCTGATCGTTACCTAGGGGACCTGGCTTGCAAGGAATCAAGCTATTTTCAAGGACTCTGTTTTCCCGATTGGTCGCCTTGCCGTTGAAGGAGCTGCTATTTTCGAAAGTATCCCTGTTCCTCTGGACCCTCCTCCCACCAGAGTTGTACGCCAAGAAATTATTAGATATTCAATGCCGTGGGCTTATTTTGACGGTGCCTCAGATATTAATGGACGTTGTGGGGCTGGTTTGATCATTCATTTATCAGAGGTTAAGGTTGTAAAAGCTTCTGTCGGTCTTGGACAGGGCTCCAATAACTTTGCCGAATTGAAAGCTCTGCACTCCCTTCTCTGTTGGCTTATTCTTAGGAATGTGAGAGTCGTCCAGATCTTTGGGGATTCAATGAACGCTGTGAAATGGTTTAACGGGACTCATCAATGCAGGAACTTCACCTTGCTCCCTCTGCTTAGAGAAGTCCTTCGCCTAAAAGGTCGTTTCTCGGAGATCACTCTTAGCCATATCTATCGGGAAAGAAATTTCGAAGCTGACCGGCTTTCAAAAGAGGGGGTTGATCATGATTTGGGGTCCTGGTCTGTTCTGGAGGAAGAAAATGGGCTGGTTCGGCCGCTCGAACAGCCTATTTTCGTTTAAGTTTTTTTCTAGAGTCTGGTTGTGTTCATGTACATATTTTTCCTTCTGTATATACTTCTTCTTTTTTACAGTTTTCGACAGGGCCCCTGGGCTGTTTTCCTTCTCTATAGGAAGTCTGGGCCGTGTTGTACCCTCTTTGTTTTTCGAGCTACATCGGGGGCGCTGAATGCTGTTCTCTTTTCTGGTCTCTCGGCCACATCGTGTAACTCTCCTCTCTGTGCGATTCATTTCCCGGAGGTTTGGTCCCTCAGTTGGAGGCGTGTTGTGCCTCTTAATGGGCAGCTGTAACTGGAGCTCATCCGCTCTTCAGGGTTGTTTTACCTTCCAGGCGCGACTTCTTTTCTCCCTTCTTGGCGAAATTCAAGTCGTTATGTAATGCTTTGCATTTACTTTGTAACATTCTATTTATAATAGAAAGTTCGGCTTTTTTTCTGTGGAAAAAAAAATGAAGTTAGGTATCAAGGATTCTAAGCGGAATTTGGTACTCAATTACCGTGGTTGTCTGCATTAGTACATTTAGGGCAAGATGGTGTTCTTGGAAATCTCCTCGCTTGGCGTTTCCTATTGATACACTATCAAGATCAAGCAAATATTTATACAGAAGAAGTGAGACTTTGGATCTGTGAATCCGAAGCAAGGGAAAGTCGCCCCTAAACTAAAAAACAAAGGGAAAATTCAAGGCGGGGCGACCCAGGACAACCCGCTGAAGCTTGTCAGTTTTGGAGCTCAGTGATGATGCCCATGTGCACAACGGCCCAGGCGGTGTCGTGGCGGGCGCATTCAAGTCCAGAGAAGCTTCGTCAACTCTCTCTCTGTCGAAGGTGAGGACAGGCAGCGTGACAGCCTGCACACGCATGAAAAGCGTCTGGAAGTGAGGTTTTTTATTATGGGGAACAAATTGAGGTAAGAAAGGGGAGGCGAACTTTGACAGGGTTTGGGAGAAAGAGATTAACAATGAGCTTAATGATAGGGATGATAAACAGAGGGAGACGCAGTTCGCCATTGTTGAATGGTTGTTGGCTTCTAGATATTTATCCATGCTTTCATTTTGAATTTTTTCTCAATGGTGCATATTCAAATCATTGTGTATCTTTTTAATTTTGTTTAAGCGGTAAAATTAATTATTTAAGGTGTTGAATGATTGATAGTGAATGACAATTATTTTAATTATTACTCTTAAATGTAGATATATATATATATATATATATATATATATATATGAAATAATGTGTAAATAGTTGTGTATGGGCCATAGAATAGATGATGATGGGTGTATTGTTAAGTCACTCAGTGATGTGAAGGTCACCGGTTTGAAATTTTGTGGACAAAAATCCAGTCATGTTAAGAGCTGGTGTGATTTTGACGGCTTAGATGCCCCTAGGGTGTAGTTTCTCAAACCACAGGTCAAAGCTGATGTAATCTTTAATGAACTCAAACCACTTAACAAACAGAAAAACTAATGTGTAAATATATAGATTTACTTAACTTCTATAAGAGTAGAAGAAAATGAAGAATGATTTGCATTCAGGGATATTTAAATAATTTTTAAATATTTAATTAAATTATTAAATTATAAATTTAATAAAAATGTGAAAATATTTAAATGAATTTTATAATTGATTTAAAATTAAGTTATAAATGAAAACAAGGGAAGTTGCAAAGCAGCAAGTCCCTGCCAATAAACTTTGACTACAATTTTTTGAATTAAATATTAACTATATTGTTAATTTGACTTCAAAATCTTGAATTAAATATTAGTTATTTTGTTAGGGAGTATTGTTAAAGTACAATGAAATCTGATTGCAATTTTTTTATTTGCATTTGTTAGTGAAACAAGTGCATGTTGCAATTCAATCAATGGAAATAAAATCAAATCAAAGTGAGAGTGTTGACCATTCACAATGAACTCATTTCATTGCAATTCTCTTAAAGGAATCTGCGTCCACTTCTTTGCTTTACCATTCATAGCTTGAGAGTCCTTCGAGAGGCTTATTTTTTTATTAATGTTGTCTAATCGATCTTAAATCTACAAAAACTCGGCCATTTTTTAAATTTGTCTGGATTTCAAAGTTAGAACACATTTGTTCCCATTGTAATGTTCGTTCAAGTTGTCTTGTCTAGTAAAGAGTTAGACATTAGTAATTTGGAATGGTTGGAAAAGAGAGAGTTGCCAGTATTAGCAAGCCAATCGAGACAAATCACCCAAAAGAATGTTTTCTTAAGATTTTCATATGTTGAGCAATCTAGAGCTCAACTCACTATTTTTTTAATGTGGAAATGTTAATGTCTATGATGTTGTTCCTATAGAAAAGGTATCCACATAGTCACAGTTTGATTCTTGTAAACGAGTGCCTAAAATTTCTAATGATATATGGCTAAATTTTTCAAGATCTATATTTGCAGGCACAAGCAAATAATGTTTTTGGTTGGATGCAGAAGTTATCCTCCATCCTCTACGTGTGAGTCTGAATGAAATAAACAATAAAAATGTAGTACATGCTGAGTATCCATCAAATCCTACGAATACGCCCTTCATCCATAGAGTGAGTTTCTGGGAGAACCATAAACCAATATTAGGGAGTGAGTGATTTCCAGAGGCATCATGTTTATCGATACTCTACATAAAATTAACAACCAGACAAATCTGATTACCACAGAAAAACGAAAGAAACGTACATAGATTCACATTAATGCTTTCGATATTTTCCAGAGGATGAAACAAATCCTGAAACAACAAGAGGTTTTGATAAACTAGTGATATATTTGTAGTGATCTCTTTTGTCATAAGTAGTCCAATACATAAAGTTATTGTCCATCTGGGCTATCTAAATGGAAGGGATGTGTCGCGAAGTGGTGTAAAATCTTGATCAACTTTTGAAACTACTAGTGTTGTTGATAGCTATTTTGGGTCTACTATTGGACCTTCTAAAGCTGTTATTGTTGGATCAAGGGCTGGATCAGAATCAACTGCTTAAACTGCTTAGTCAATTGTTTCCTCAACGGATTAATCAATTGGGATATAGAGACTAGGCACAAGCAATCCCCAAAAAAATGAGGCAGCATTTCTTTGATGAAATGAAAGTAACACACCAATTTTCCTTCTGTTGAAGGAGTGCAACGTCTTAAAAATTGCATTGTAAAAATGAAAGAAGATACCCATAAAAAGTATTGTAACCCCAAAGCACATTTAAGTAATCACAACTAGTAAACAACTCATGAGAAATAAAATTAAAAAATAACGATGTTATAATAGCATAAAAGAAACACAACATATTTAATTTATATTATTAAATAGTAATGTATACCACTTAATCTTTTTATATGTATTTACATGCCTTCAACCAATGTCATATATGCCCTAGTCACGTAGTCAATATGCATTCAAATGCCCATGCAGGAGGGCAACAATGATTTCGCACCATTAATTAACATTTGATCTGGTGCATTCCTTATCAGCGATTTGACCATCACCCAACAGGGAGGCGAGAGCCCAGTGGAATCAATGCATTCTCACTTGCGTCCACGAGGATCTCAGTGCTAATTTCCCCATGGAAATATAGCTTTTCCATCCGCTAAAGGAGAAACCCCAAAGGTAAATCCAAAGGTAGAACAAGATCGAGTCCATGGAGCTGGAAAAAGTAACATTGGTGAGTTCATCTCATGATGGTCATTTATGGTAATACTAATTAATGTGTATTCTAGGCAAATGAAATTAGATATGCTTGCATTTTTTTAAAAGATATGGCAAGAAAGGGTTGTCATCTAAGATTATATACTTAATGTGCTCTTATAAATGGATTTCCAAATGAAAATAAGACCAAGGAAGCATGCAGTTGCCTACGCATCATGTTGGAAGATGGTTTGTTTCCAAGTTACCAAGTTCATACCATAGTTACCAAGTTCGGTCGTACTGCAGAAAAAAATTCAAAAATTCGCCGGTTCGATTCGATTTAATACGTCAATTCGAGTTCGGTACGGTGTATTAGATATTAGGTTCACAATTATAGGTTCATGGATTAACGGATTAAGGCCATTGCAGATTTTTAATCGTAATGAGATTTTTAGCTTTCTATTTATGGTTCAAAAACTTTTCGGATCTATGAAATGGCAAAGATTATGGTTAAAATCTTATTTTATGCAATAAGAATTTTACTGGGAATTCCTCAACGACTTAGTAATTAGAGATTTAGATTTCCATACACGGTTCAAAGTCCTTTCAAAGTCCTTTCAGATCTATAAAATGGCATAAGATTATGGTTAATAAATCTTATGGTTAATAAATGATAATGCAAGATGTCATTTTATAACTAAAAGAAATATAACTTTTATTTTAACAAGAATTATTAAAATATAATTATGAAATAATGAATTGGTTGCAAATTGGTACCTTTTTTATAAAAAGAAAAAATCTAATTTCGTGTTAAATGAATAACTCCTATAAAAATAAAAAAGATAAATCAATATTATAAAAAATTATAAAACATATAAAATGGTAAGCTTCCAAATCCACAATTTTTATAGAGAAGTAATAAAAAAACAGTAACTTCTATATTACAAAAATTATAAAATGGAAAAATTCATTATTATAAAAGATATAAAATGGTAAGCTTCCAAATCCACAACTTTTATAAAAAAATAGAAACAAAGTAACTTCTATATTACAAAAAATTATAAAATAGCAAAATTCATTTACAATGGATAAGACGTATAAAAAAAAAAGATAAATCCAATATTTAAAAAAAGAATATTAAGTATTTGTAAGATGTATAATTTTTTCCGTATTGAATTTTATAGAGTCAAATTTTTTTTCAGTATCGAATCGAATTTGAATTTGATAACTATACTTCATACTATGTAGAGTTGTTGATTAGAGATATGATCGCAACAACACAACGAATTGTGAGCGGAATGCTTTCGAGATATGCAAAATATGGTATGATTGCAGAGGACAGCTTCAGCTATGTCCTTCACCATGGATTGATGCTTTATTTGCTTGATTACAACTTCTTCGAAACTGGTAACTTATAATTTGTTTACTCAAGCTCAGGAACTCTATTCAGAAATGCAAGCAAAAGTATTTCAGATTTCCCTAGATTCTTCTACTTACAATTGCATTGTCATTTGCTTCCGCAAACGAGAGAATTTACAACAAAGCAATGCTTTTAGTTATCAAATGATTCATAACAATTGGCTTCCTGGTTCCGCCACATATGATTCTCTGATTCAGGAGCATTTCTTTAAAACAATGTTGCCAAAAGGCTTTTAGTTTTTTTATGATATGATAATGAATTGCCTTGTTCTCAGTATTATCACTTTTACAAGGTTAATTCATGGGTTCTGCAACCAGGGTTGGTTGAATGAAGCTTGTGAGGTGTTGGGAAAAAATAGTTAGGATGGCTCAACATTCTGATGATTATACTTGTACCGTCTTTATAGATGGATTCTGTAAGAAAAATGAAGTGGAAGCAGTGTGTTTTTTGAACAGGAATGCAACGTTCTCTCCAAGTTTTTGATAGAATTAAATATACATGTTGCAAGGCAAATGTTTACACATATTGTATTAATGAGTGGACTTTGCAATCAATGCTTGCTGGAGGGGACATGCATAGCTTTGGTTGAGAATTTTCTCTGCAGACTATGGAGTACCCCCGGATGATTGTGGCATGGATAGCTATCTCAAACAATGCATATGATAGTGTGCCCGTTGGAAATTCCAAAAGGATTTCTAGTCCTAATCCCTTTTTTCTTAAGAGAATTGTGAACTTACTATTTTTTTCTTTATATAATCAATCATTTAATATTATCTCTTTAACTTTGTATTTGTCGACATTAAACTGGCAATCCTGACAAGATATGCATGTTGAAAAGAGACTCACTACGATTATGTACCAAAGCAACCTCCTGGCAAATAACAAGAATTAAACTAGAATGAAATTTTCTTATTTTCTTATATGTACCTGATCCAGATCGAAGATGGAGAGTTGCAACTGGAGTTTGCAAAATACTAAAATCTATTGCTGAACTGAATTGTTTGAGTAGAAATTTGAGTAGAAACTTGTCTGAGTTGAAGCTAGCATACCCATAAATTCGACATACTTGCACGAGAAAAACAAACACCCATAAATTCTCGACATACCGTGCAGGAGAAAAACAAGATTGAGGGAAGTGTCCTCAGTGACATTGTTTTCGTGAGGTGCCAGTGGGAGACATGCACACAACCAACGTGTTGTTAAAGACCAGAGAGCGTGGTTGTGCATACACTCACCAGTTGGCAATCTACTCATCACTTGGAAATCTACTGCATTTTATCATAGCATAGCATAAAGATGGCTATGTAACTAGAATAACATTCAATAACCTTTAATAATATTTGACATTTAATATTTGTAAATTAATGTTAGCATTAGTTTATACTTTCTAAATACGAACCAAATAGATCCAACATAATATATGGTTTTTTCTAATCTGTCAAATAAGATGATAAAATAAGTTGCAATAGGGTCAATACACTATAAGATTAAAAAATTTAATTTAATTATGACACAAAGTTGCAATATAGTCAATACACAATAAGGTTAAAAAAATTAATTTAATTATGACACAAAGTAATGCTAAACAATCGGTTCCAACTACTATAGTCCCATGCCACGACAGGGACTAAAATAAAATGGTGAATTTGTTGTATTGTGTTGAATATTTGTAGAGAATATTTTCATACAAACACGGGAAACAATATATTTATTTGTGGAGAATTATCTCAGGTGAATTAGTTTTATTTGTGGTGAATTGTATAGTGATGAATATGTGCGGAGATGTTTTAAGCATACATACAAGAAATAATATATATCTCTATTGTGAACTTTTGCAATGAATATTTTGTGGAGACTTATTTGCGGTGAATATTTATGGTATTGTAAATTACGTAGTCAAGTATATACTTTGAGGTTTTTATCATTACGCTATCAATAATTATGTAATAATATACTTGCAAGAAATCTACACCAATATACTCTGCTACTCATAAACCATGTGTGTAAGTTTCTTTTATGTATTTTTTCTGTTCTTAATTTTTATTTTTTATTTATTTAAAAATAATAATAATAATTATGAGCACTTCATCATATATGTCGAAACTCAACTTAGTAAGGGGAGGTCAAGCAAAGTCACTTTAGAAAGTGTCTATGATCATATGGATTCATTATGTAAAAGGAGAGAATAAATTTAATGGTATTTAGCTTGAGTGGTTGAGATGGTGGTTTCCCATCCCATCCACAGAGATTCAGGTCCCTGGCAGCATGGACCATCATAGTAAGGTTGAACGGATAGGTGTCACATTGGATTTTGAGATCCCATTCCAGTTTCTGGTGGTCTCTGGACATCTTGTCCTAAGTTGAACTATGAGTTTTTATATATGTGGATTGTAGGTTGTTGCATATATCTAGGGAGGTTACTAGTTCCCCATTTAAAAAAAATAGAGAATAAAGAGAAGTGAAACATAAAATAGAATTAGTCGCAATGTTTGACAACAAATTCAAATTGTTATAAAATAAGATATTAGGGTTAGAAACTCAACTACAAAAACATGGAAGATGGGCTACAAGAAATGGGAAATGAGAATGTTATGAACCATATGCCTTAAAAATGATAAGAAGTCAATAATTATAAGTCTACATTCATTGGGAAACCTCCTTTTACAATGAATCCAATGTATAAGACAAGATATGACAATCATAAAACTAGGTCTCTTTTGTGTGTGTGTGTGTAAAAAATGGAAACATGAAAGGTTCTAGCCTACATAACAATATAACAATAGAAATGTTATCACAAAAAATCTAAGGTTTAATAATGGGTTTTAAGGTTAACATGAGGCTTATATAGGGCTTAACATGCCTCTCTCCTTTGAATAAGTGTTATACTCAACAATTGACTATGTACGGGCATTTCTACATAAACAATTCATCTTCCCATGTCACCTCTTCCACTAGCAAGTTTTTCTATTTCATGATGTACTTAGTAATTGCTCAATTTCTCAGCAACTCAATCCTTGTTTCTAATATTGTTTAGGTTCTAGTATGATTTTTCGTTCTTCATTAATCTTTGGTAAAATAGTTTGAACTAAGATCTTGTTGCCAATTACCTTCTTTGATAAAAAAATATGGATGATTGAATGTTCACAAAGTTAGAGGCAACTCCAATCTGTAAGTCATACTTTCAATCATTTGCAACACCTTATAGGAGCCTAGGTGATAATTATTGTTCTTCTTGTGTTGCTTGAGGGACGTCTATTTATATGGTTGTAGACTCACAAATATCCAATCCCCTCTTCAAATTCTATTTCTCTACGAGGTTGGTCTACTTGGTGTTTCATCCTCTTTTGTGTTATAACCAAGTTGTCCTTCGATAGTTTGAGAACCTCAGTGTCGTATGCAATCCTCTATTGCTTGAGCCTTTATAGTCCCTTTCAAGGATGATGTGATGGATGGAGGATTATATCCACAAAGTGTCATAATTGTGATATTTTTAATGAAGTATAGAAGGATGTGTTGTACCACCATTCTGCCAAGGGTAACCATTTGACCTATTGTGTTGGTTTATCAAAAGTAAAGCACATAGATATCCTTCTCAATGTTTATTCACAATCTTAGTTTACCAATCAAATTAAGGAAAGTAAGATGAGTTGTGAACCAATTGGGTATCCAACAAATTAAATAACTCATCCAAAATTTTCTAGTGAAATTGAATCTTTGTCACTTACAATAATCTTCAATATTCCATGTAGATTTTGTATTGTTTCCACAAATGTTTCTGCGATTGTATGTGCTTTAAAAATATGAGAAGAAGAAAAAAATGGGCATACTTTTTCATTCGACCTACCACTACCATAATGGCACTCTTTGAGTAAACTTGTACTAAAACCCATTAAAACTTCTTCCCGACACTAGGTTGGTAAGGCTAATGGTTGAATGCGCCCTAAGGTCTTGATTGTCTCTCCCTTATTTTGTTGGCATACCACACATTCAGCCACAAATTTTTGCACATCTACTCTTAATATATTTCCAAAAAAAACTCCCTAATCCTATGGTATGTCTTCAAGAACCCTGAATGTCCTCCTACAAGACAAGTGTGTAATTCCAAAAGGACCTTATGTTTGAGTTGAGAATTCTTAATAAGTATAAGCAATCTTGGTACCATAACAATCATTCTTCCACATAAACTTTTCCACTCCATTTGGGTCCTCCTACAATTGTTGGATGATCTTGCATACATTCACATCTTGCTTCCATTCTATCCTTTCTTCTTCCACCCAATAAGATAGTGGAATGCAAATAGTGCATAGTGAGCCCTTTGTGTCTTCCTTTTTCCTTGGGAGTGCATCTTCCACAATAATTTTTTTTTTCTATTTTTGTAGTGGTCTATGTGGATATTAGTGGCCACTCACCTATTCCACCTAGACCTCCATTCGATTTCATCAGTTTCCTTGATTATAACAGCAATTATTATTTTTAACAGTTTTTCGAGTCCTGAACTTTCGGAGTTGTTTTGACCCCCTAAATGGCATTTTTTTTAGTTCTGCAGTAGGCTCATACCCATAAGTAAGGGCCTATTGCAAATCTTGTAGTACTCAGAAAGATATTTCCAACGAGGTATCGTACGCGCCAAACATAGATCATATGACTAAGTTACCACCCCGAGAAGTTGGATGCCCAACTAAACCCAATGGGTCCCACAAACTCTTGGCATTCCATCTCTTGGGGTTATGGTTTTGGTTGTTTAATGTCTCCCTTTGTTGTTCAATAATAAAAATTCCCTAAACCCTCATTGCAACACAGTTCAAAGGCATGTAGCCGCCACATCTCTTCTCAGAGATAAGCTACCATCGCCTGGGCTAGTTTATTTCTATTCTGATTGTAAGCATCTTTCAGTTCTTTGATATTAATGAAAAGAAGTTTTATTTATGTTGCATATCTATGTTTATGTTTATATGTGTATTCTGTTGTGTTCCTTCTTAATTTAGGGTCAGTGGTATCAAAGAGATCTGATCTTTCTCTGTTTTTCTTTGCATGTCCTCAATGAGATCAGGGTATAAGGAGTTAGGGCTTGAACTGGTTGAACCTTTGCAAGACCAGCCTCACAAACCCCAAAGACCTCTCATGGTGGACGAAAATAAAGAGGGAGCAGGAGATCCTTTCAAAATATTGCTCGAGGAAGCCCTTGAGCGACAAAGGAACGAGATCCACAAGCGACACATCTTCATCCAACAGCCACTTTGGAGGCGCCACTCCCTTAAGGTACGATTCAACTTTGAAATTCCCATATATGAAGGCAAGATAGATGCATATGTCATAGATAGATGGTTAAATTTTTTGGAAGGATATTTTTTTATTCCTGACTTTTCCAATCAAGAAAATATTACTTTTACACTCCTCAAAGCTACCCCCCATGTCAAGGACTAGCGGGAAACCTTTTGTGAACAAAAGGACGAGAGGGAACCCTCAATGTTCTCAGTTGCACCCACTTGAATTTCTTTCTAAGACGCCATCAAGGAATAATATTAACCTATCGGAGCTCTGAAGATAAATACATGAAATGGACCACGTTGTGGCAGGGCAGGGACAAAGATGTGCAAGGGTTCACAAATATTTTTCATACCATTCGCACAAATTTGGGTACCAAGGATTTTGAGCGGCATTTGGTACTCAAGTACCGCGACTGTCTACACTAGTACATTTAGGATGAGATGGAGTTATTGGACACCTCCTCGCTCTTCGATGCCTATCAATGCACTATCAAGATCAAGTAGAAATTTATACAGAAGAAGTGAGACTTTGGATCTATGAATTCGAAGCAAGGGAAGGGTGCCCCCAAACCGCAAAACAAAGGACAAAGTGAAGGTGGGGCGACCCAGGACAACCCACCGTTTTGGAGCTCATTGATCATGCCCTTGTGCATGACAACGTGTGCGGTGTCGTGGCGGACGCATTTCAAGTCCAAAGAAGCTTCATCAGCTCTCTCTCTGTCAAAGGTGAGGACAGGTAGCGTGACGACCTGCACGTAGATGGAAAGCGTCAGGAAGTGAGGTTTTTGATGGTGGGGAACAAATTGGGGTCTGAAAGGAGAGGTGAACTTTGATAGGGTTTGGGTGAATGAGATTGACGACGAGCTTAATGATAGGGATGATAAACAGAGGGAGACGCAGTTCGCCATCGTTGAATGGTTGTTGGCTTCTGGAAGACTAAACACATTATCCACTTTGTATATTTATCCATGCTTTCATTTTTGAATTTTTTCTCAATGGTGCATATTGAAATCATTGTGTATATTTTTAATTTTGTTTAAGCAGTAAAATTAATTATTTAAGGTGTCGAATGATTGATAGTGAACAACAATTATTTTAATTGTTACTGTTAAATGTAGATTGGGACAGATCACTCAGAAGAATTTTTTCTTAAGCTCTTCATATGTTGAGCAATCTAGAGATCAACTCACTATTTTTCACTCGAGAAATGTTAATGTCTACGATGTTGTTCCTGCAGAAAAGGAATCCACATATTCATAGTTTGATTCTCGTAAACCAGTGCCTAAAATTTCTAATAATATATGGCTAAATTTTTCAAGATCTATATTTGCAAGCACAAGAAATAATGTTTTTGGTTTGATGCAAAAATTATCCTCAGTGCTCTACATGTCAGTCTGCATGAAATACACAATAAAAATGTAGTACGCACAGAGTATCCATCAAATCCTATGAATACACCATTCATTCACAGAGTGAGTTTCTGGGAGAACCATAAACCAATATTAGGGATTGAGTGATTTCCAAGGCATCATGTTTATCAATACTCTACATAGAATCAACAACAAGACAAATCTGATTACCATAGAAAAATGAAAGCAACTTACATAGATTCACATTCATGCCTTCGATATTTTCCAGAGGATGAAACAAATCCTGAAACAACAAGAGGTTTTGATAAACTAGTGATATAATTGTAGTGATCTCTTCCCTCATAAGTAGTCTAATACATAAAGGTATCGTCCATTTGGGCTATCTAAATGGAAGGGATGTGTTGCGAAGTGGTGTATAAGCTTGATCAACTTCTGAAACTACTGGTGTTGTTCATAGCTATGTTGGGTCTACTACTGGATATTCTAAAGTTGTTATTGTTGGATCAAGGGATGGATTAGAATCAACTGCTTAAACTTCTCAGTCAATTGTTTCCTCAAGGATTAATAAATTGGGATATAGAGACCAGGCACAAGCATTCCCCAGGAAAATGAGGCAACATTTATTTGACGAAATGAAAGTAACACACCAATTTTCCTTATGTCAAATGAGTGAAACAACATGGGAGATGAAGTCTATAACTTACATTGTAAAAAAGAAAGAAGATACCCATAAAAAGTATTGTAACCCCCAAATCACATTTAAGTAATCACAACTAATAAACAAATCATGAGAAATAAAATTAAAAAATAGTGATGTTATAATAGCATAAAATAAACACAAAATATTTAATTTATATCATTAAATAATAATGTATACCACTTAATATTTTTATATGTATTTACATGCCTTCAACCAATGTCATATATGCCCTAATCACGTAGTAAATATGCATTCAAATGCCCATGCAAGAGGGCAACAATGCTTTCGTGCCAACAATTAACTTTTGATCTGGCCACCCATTTATTTCACTTAGAACTCCAGTTGGTTTCATCAGTGTCCTTGATTATGGTAGAAATTATTATTTTTAGCAGTTTTTCGAGTCATGAACTTCCAGAGTTGTTTTGACCCCCTAAACGACGTTTTTTTGAGGTCCGCGGCAGGCCAATAGCTATAGGTAGTGGCATGTTGGAAATAATCAGAGGAGGGGTGAATCAATATTTCTTTTACAATTGTTATTTTTTATGCCAGTTAAGATCACTTATAAAACATAACACAAAATGAACAATAAAAATAAATAATTTTATTAATAAGATTGACGAGGACTCCAATCCTCTTTACAATGAATTTAGTATAATAATTATTTAGGGCTCCAACCCTAGATGAAGACACCAATCATCAATCTACCAGGCTCCAACATGTACTCTACTAAGCTCCAACTTGGTCTTTACGAAGCTCAAACCTTTAGGGCTCCAACCCTATCTCCCACAAGGCTCCAACCTAGTCTTTATGAGGTTCCAAACTCTAGCACTCCAACCCTCTCCATTAGCACATGCTCCAACCTGATCTTCTTGAGGACTCCAATCCTCTAGGGATACAACCCTCTCCTTCAATTCTTCAAGATAGGTATAAGTAGTGCTTCAAGACTTCCAATCTCTTCTACATCAAGTCTTGATAATTCCTTCCTTCAAAAATGCCCTCAATTAATCTCCAGTGGCATTTCGTTCATCAATGACAACTTTAGTAACCATAGTAGGTGTCTCCAAGACTCTTCATTATACCCAAGCAACCTTTTCCAATGTTACTTCATGAAGGCTTCAATCATGCATCATAAGGTCAACAAAGTCTTCAAGAATTACCCAAGGTCAACTTCTGCAAGTCTTCAATAAACTACTTCAATAGAACCTTGAATAGCTTTGCACACCACTCTCACAAGATCTTTCAACTCGCTTTAATAGTCTTGCTAGAGATGTTTGTCCAAAAGATTAGCTCAATTCTCCACAACACTTCATTTATGCACAAATAATACTTCAAATGCCTTTAAAGAGTACTTCAAGTTAGACATTGCTCCAAAATCCTTCCAAGACACCCTTTAATAGTACTTCAAGATGTTTTCCAAGATTGACTCCAATAATTATTTTCAAGGCCGCCTTTAATAGAAAAACATGCTTGGTCTATATTAGCTTATAGACAAAGGTCTTTACTTCAATAGAAATAGGTCTTTAAATTATGCTCATAAGCTGCTACACAAGTCTTCAATAGTGCTTCATAAGCTATTACATAAAGGCTTCAATGACTCCTATAGTTCTACCCCAAAGTTGTCTTCAAGATTTTCACAAGCTAATACTCTTCAATTTTCTTCGATGGTTCCACCAAGCCTTCAAGGATCACCTCAAGAATTCTCCCAAGAATATCTTCAAAATTAAACTAAGAACCAAATCCAAACATACCTTGAAAATTTTATTCAAGAGATAAGGTTTGCCATCAACTATCCACAGGTTCGAATGTGAAGGAGTGTCACAGGTTCGTAATTGCAAAAGATTTGATCACAATTCTTTCACAATCAGACCAAAAATATTTTATGAGTATTTTGTCTTTCCACAGGGCCGAGAACATTTAACACCACAGGTCTGAGTCTATTCAATAGTCTTCTAATACTAGTTGTAGCTACAATTACCTTTGCTACCCAGAACAGAGAATAAATATAGCTTAAGCTTCCTTACTGGCTATCTCTATGTCTCTGCTCTACGGAAATCAGATCCTCTGACCGAAATTATTTCCCAAAAATGGCAACTTGACCTTATATTTATAGTGGTTTTCAAATTGAAGAGTCACAGCTGACTTATGTAGGCTGGAAAATATATATTTTTTGACTTCAAAAATTTAATAATTAATAAGTCCATAATAAAAATGAGTTAGGACTTCTTGTTGGAAGTACTTAAGGGCATCTTCAAGCTGGTGTTAGCAACAGAATATTGTGTTAATGCTTAACATAATTTTTAAGGTTTAAAATTTTAGACAATCAAGATTTTAAGGATTTATGAAATAGGATATGGATGTGACATTAGGGAAGAGGGTAGGACATGACATTAAGATGCATTTATTTATGCTTTTAGGTCAATATGAGCATTACACTAATGTATAGATCTAGGGTATAAGTTTTAATCATGCTTATATCTTTAGGGCTAATGCCTATGGTTTTTCATCCTTAATAAGCAATGATATGGTTAGGCTTTCTTTATTAGGTAAGGAACAAGGACAAGGGTTTCAATAGGACAACAAGTCATCTAATATAGACCTAATATTGGTCAAGGTAAGGGCTCCTAGAGTTTTCATTAACTAGGACAAGGATTTCTCCATAGGTCAAGGCTAGGGTTTCCATCTTCAACAATGCCATATTGACATCAATGACACCTTTGACCAACAATCTCCCCCTTTGTCATTGATGGCAATATTCTCACCCTTTCAACATTCTCTCCCCCTTTGACGTCAATGGCAAATCAAATGCTTTTCTTTCCAATATCTTCCCAACAAGTGCTCTCCCTATCATGCTTCATCTTGTCTTGCCGCTTCTTTTTTTCATTTCCATGCTACTCCCCCTATCATCATGCTTTCCTTCTTTTGACAATGTGGCATAAGAGAGATGCCCGTGTGTTACACAACATTTCTTCACTGTACATGTACTCCCCGTCTGCGATTTTGGAGGACCTCTACAGTCTACCCGACATGCTTTCCCATCATGAAGAAACTCCCAGTATGTCCCTCTTCATGAGCAAAATAATTCCCCTTTGCATCATTTCCCAAGAATATTCCTTCTATCCCAGTTTACAAGACCAGCACTACTGACCAGTTTTCTCCTCGTGCCGATTTGCAGAGATTAAAACTAGCCCTCACGTCGTTCAGAGTGACTGATCCCTTTTCCATTCGTGTTGATACTCTTTTGGAAGGTTTTTTAAATATGTAGTTGAAGCTTCCATGTCTAGAAGCTTCGTAACGGAAGTCTGGTAGATGGTTGGGTCGGATGGAGCCGAGGAAGTCAGTTTGGGCTCCTTTCCCCTATTAGGATGGAACAACCTCAAGAGATAAGACCTTCTCCCATGATGAGAGGAACCATCTAGCATCTATCCAAGCTATATAAACCTCTCTTTTTCCCAACAAAAGTTGGTTGGAGTTTTGGAGCAAATTTGAATAATCAGGAAGTCATCTATAACTTGTAGCTTCCTAGTGTATGTTTGAGGGAGAATAGTTTATTTTTGGTTTGGTTTGAGACTAGAGGGAAAGAGGCCTTAAAACTTTCATTGTTGAGGCTATCCATGAAGTGCTAGCAAAAGTGTGGGAACCCGGATACATCGGAGGAGACAAACAACGTCAAGGCATCGGTTGCAATCTCTTTCTGATTCATATAAATGCAACTATTGATTCCTACATGAAATGTCATTTTACATCTTTATGGCTTAATGTTCCTTGACCTATTAAGTAGGTTGAATACAATATTGTATGTTATCATGTTTGTTGTTGTTGTTGTTTTCTTGTTTCAGGCATTCGAAGGAAGGAAACGGAAGATGGATGGAGTGAGGAAGCAGGATCATCATCAAGTAGAATAACGTTCTAAGAGGTAGGCCCTCTTAATTGATTCTAGCTTAAGGAGATTTTCCATAGATTGTTTGTTTGTGGCAAGACCCGCTCTCTCGGGCTAGAGAGATTGTTTGTGTCCGCACTGAGAATTTACCCGCACCACACCATGGTTTGCATAAAAAAACTCCCCCTGCTTGCAAAAACTCCTCTTGCTCTCATTTTTGCTTATGGAACCCAAGAATGATTACTACTTTGTCACCAAGTGGAAGGAATTTTCAACAATGGTCCATCGAATGCGTAGTGGGGACAAGGGGTAATGTTCTTCAATGGACTTTCTCCCCCTAAGATTTGCATGCCATATGAAAAGGAATGAAATAGAGGATGTCTTTTTGTAGGAGAGACCAACTTGTCAAACTAGACTTTCTGCAAAATTTCTAAGAGGTGATTCATCATAGTCATCAAGAGAGAGATATCTATGTGTCTCATGGAATGATTGTCCATATGTGACTCATCAAGGGTTGCATCAAATGTCACAAGCTCCCCCTAACAATATGCATGGTCTTCTTCTTAGTAGGCAGAATCTCATCATCAAAACTTGAATATCATATATGTTAATGATGCATTCATTAGATCAACAACATGAGTTGATGCCTTGAGTGTCCAAGACAGTTCCCACACACTCTCCTTGTGATTCTGTTTGCTTCCTTCTCCAAACTTGTTTGAATTTATTTTCATGCTCGGGTGTCATGGTTTTAGCTTGTTTAGGAGCCCAATTCAACTTAAAATTATGAGCCATATGACCAATATCATGACATTTGTAGCATTCAATTTTGTACATAAATGAGGAGGCATAATTTCTTCCTACAAAGTTTCTGTTGGGAGACTGATGGGACCATTATATTTGTCCTTGTTGTATGCCCTGCAATGCTTTTCCATATGCCCAATATTTGTACAAGAATAGCAGTAACCAAAAACTATACATTGTTACCTGCAGGATGGAGCTTACCTTGATGAACTTCTAAAGTCTTTCTGCCTTGATATCATTTGAAGATATCCTTTTCCTCCTGCATCCTTGACACCTTCTGCATAACTTCTTAGCGTAGGGTTTCCTTTAAGATTATCTTGATTAATGCATACCTTCTTGGAGTATGGTTTCCTTTAATATTATCTTGGTTAATATTATTGCTTTTGCTGGAACTAGGGGCATCAATATCTCTTTCAAGCTTCTCCACATCCTTGTTGCTTGATGCAATAGAGTTTGCATCATTTTTGCTTGAGGATTCACCTGCATAACCAAGGCCCGATTTATCAAGGGGGGATCTTTGATGACATGGGATGTCATCTAGGGTTTGAGAGATCTTTAGACTTTTGTTCAGTTGATCAACTTCTTTCCTTAGGAGATCAATTTCTTCTTTCATCATCTTTCATTATTCATCCTTCTTTACTAGATGGTTCTCCATTCTTCCTTCATCCTTATTGCTTTACATGTTTGGGCCTTGAGAGAGGAGACATCTGATTTCAATTTTAATATTTATTCATTTTTTTCATTTAGTTTGCATGCTATGGTATTTCTATCCTTTTTGCTTCACCTACCTTTTTTTCGAGGAGGGCCAATCCTTCCATCACCTTTTCAGCTTCTTGTACTTATTTCTTTGCTTCTTCCAGCTAAGATTAAAGGGAGGAGACCTCCTCCTTGTATTGACCAATTTTTGCTTCAAGATTGTTCAAGTCCTCATGTATTTGTTCAAGATAATTTGACAAAATGTCTTCACTTTTCTTTGCTTTATCCAACTGATTTGTCATGGATATGACTTCTTCATGATACATTTTCTTGTTTTGATGCAATTCCTCCTTAAACTTGGTGAGCTCCTTATCTCTTTCTTGTAATTCATGTTTTGAAAGAATATATTCCTTCCTTGTTTTTTCAAGGTCATGATCAACTTCATGTATTTGGTTCTTGAGTACCTTATTTTCTTTATTCAATCTGCTTATTTCTTATAGAGCAACTTCAATTTTTTCCTTGAGATATTCTTTGACGTCTTCTTCATTTTCTTCAACTTCTAGGTATTCATTGGTGTCTTTATATACCTCCTTTGACTCTTGATTAACTTCGTGTTCTTGGCCACCATCTTCTATATTTGAGGTCACGAGAAAAATTCCTTTGAATGAAGATCTTCAAGATTTTCATAAAGCCTTTTTGTTGAAGAGTATTTCGATATAGTAAACTACTCAAGACTGCCTTAATTTCTCTCGCATTATATTCCTTGGAATCCTATTCCATTTTACATTGGTAAACACTGATTCCCATATATTAGGGCCTTGAGCCATAAAAAATAATTTCATTCTTTGTCTCCATGACTCATAGTTTGTCTTATCGAACAATGGAGCTTTCCCAACTTGATTTGCTTCTATTTTCATGGTTGAAGAAGAGACATAGTTAGAAGGATTTCTTCCTTGGATTTGACATTTGTGTTCTAACGATCTGCCTTCTAGCTATTAGGCTATGAGAGAAGGTATTGGCTTTGATACCAATTGTTGGAAACACTGAGAGGGGGGTGAACCAATATTTCTTTTACAATTGCTATTTTTTATGCCAGTTAAGATCACTTATAAAACGTAACACAAAATGAACAATAGAAATAAATAATTTTATTAATAAGATTGACAAGGACTCTAATCCTCTTTACAATTAATTTAGTATAATAATGCTTTAGGGCTCCAACCCTAGATGAATATTGCAATCTTCAATCTACCAGTCTCCAACCTGTATAGTACCAAGCTCCAACTTGGCCCTTATGAAGCTCCAACCTATATGGTACCAAGCTCCAACTTAGTCTTTACGAAGCTCCAACCTTTAGGGCTTCAACCCTATATCCCGCAAGGTTCCAACCTTGTCTTTACAAGGCTCAAACCTCTAGGGATCCAACCCTCTCCACTCTTCAATCTACCAGGCTCCAACCTGTAAGGTACAAAGCTCCAACTTGATCTTTACGAAGCTCCAACCTTTAGGGCTTTAACCCTATCTCCCACAAGGTTCCAACCTTGTCTTTATGAGGATCCAACGTCAAGCACTCCAACCCTCTCCACTAGCATAGGCTCCAACCTGATCTTCTTGAGGACTCTAATCCTCTAGGGCTACAACCCTCTCATTCAATTCTTCAGGATAGTTACAAGTAGTGCTTCAATACTTCCAATCTCTTCTACAACAAGTCTTAGTAATTCCTTCGAGATCGCCTTCAACAATGCCCTCAATTAATCTCCAATGACATTTTGTTCATCAATGACAACTTTAGTAACCATAGTAGGTGTCTCCAAGACTCTTCATTATACCCAAGCAACATTTTCCAATGTTACTTCATGAAGGCTTCAATCATGCATCATAAGGTCAACAAAGTATTCAAGAATGAATCCGCGGTCAACTTCTGCAAGTCTTCAATAAACTACTTCAAGAGAACCTTCAATAACTCTGCAGACCACTTTCACAAGATCTTTCAACTCGCTTTAATAGTCTTGCTAGATATGTTTGTCCAAAAGATTAGCTCAAGTCTCCAAGACACTTAATTTTTGCATAAATAATACTTCAAATGCCTTTAAAGAGTACTTCAATTTATACATTGCTCCAAAATCCTTCCAATACACCCTTCAATAGTACTTTAAGATGTTATCCACGATTGACTCCAATAATGCTTTCCAAGGCTGCTTTTAATATGCTTGGTCTATATTAGCTTATAGACAAAGGTCTTTACTTCAATAGACATAGGTCTTTAAATGATGCTCATAATTTGGTACACAAGTCTTCATAGGTATTCGTAAGCTATTACATAAAGTCTTCAATGACTGCTATAGTTTTTGCCCCAAAGTTGTCTTCAAAATTTGGACAAGGTACTACTTTGTAATTTTCTTCGATGGTTCCACCAAGCCTTCAAGGATCACCTCAATAAAGCTCCCAAGAATATCTTCAAACTTAAAATAAGAACCAAATCCAAACATACCTTAAAAACTTTGTACAAGATATAAGATATGCCATCAACTATACACAGGTCTGAACGTGAAGGAGTGTCACAGTTCTTTCACCCTCAGACCAAAAATATTTTATGAGTATTCTTTCTTTCCATAGGGTCGAGAACGTTTAACATCACAGGTCCAAGTCTATTCAACAATATTCTAATACTAGGTGTAGCTACAACTACCTTTGCTTCCTAGAATAAAGACTAAATACACCTTAAGCTTCCTTACTGGCTACCTCAGTCCTGCGCCTCACTTGCTTAAGAATTTTCAAAAAAAAATTGGCTCCTAGCTTTTAAACTTATGTAGGATCCTTCCTTAAAGAACTCAACTTATTTTATCTCTATCTCTGTTGTACGGAAATAAAATCCTCTGATCGAAATTCTTGACCATAAATGGCAACTTGACCTTATATTTATAGTGGTTTTCAAATTAAAGAGACACAACTATTGAAAAGTTGTGTGAGCCAACTTATGTAGGCTGGAAAATATATATATTTTTGACTTCAAAAATTTAATAATTAATAATTCCATAATACAAATGAGTTAGGACTTCATGTTGGAATTACTTAAGGGCATCTCCAAGTTGGTGTTAGCAACATAATATTGTTAATTCCTAACATAATTTTTAAGGTTTAATATTTTGGACGGTCAAGGTTTTTGGGGATTTATGAAATAGTATATGGATGTGACATTAGGGAAGAGGGTAGGACATGACATTAACATGCATTTATTTATACTTTTAGGTCAATATGAGCATTATGCTAAGGTATAGATCTAGGGTATAAGATTTATTCATGCTTATATCTTTAGTGCTAATGCCTAGGGTTTTTCATCCTTAATAAACAATGATAGGGTTATGGTTTCTTTATTAGGTAAGGAACAAGGACAAGGGTTTCAATAGGACAATGTGTTACCTAACATAGACCTAGGTTTTGTCAAGGTAAGGGTTGCTAGAGTTTGCATTAACTAGGACAAGGGTTTCTCAAAAGGTCAAGGCTAGGGTTTCCTCTTCAACAATGCCATATTGACATCAATGACAACTTTGACCAACAATTTCCCTCTTTTTCATTGATGGAAATATTATTGCTCTTTCAACATTCTCTCCCCCTTTGACATCAATGGAAAATGGGGTTCTTTTCTTGTAAATATCTTCCCAGCAAGTGCTACCCCTATCATGCTTCATCTTGTCTTGCCACTTCCTTTTGTCATTTTCATCCAACTCCCCCTGTCATCGTGCTTTCCTTATTTTGAAAATGTGGCACAAGAGAGATGCCCATAGTTTGCATTAACCAACTCCCCCTACCTGCAAAAACTCCTCTTGCTCTCCTTTTTGCTTATGGAGCCCAAGAATGATTACTACTTTGTGATCAAGTGGAAGGCATTTTCAATAATGGTCCATCGAATGTTTAGTGAGTACAAGGGGTCATGTTTGTATATTTCTGTGGGGTTGATATTGATTTTGAGATATCAGAAATTCCTCCACAGCGGACATTTTTTACTGTCGACGTTTCGAGTCTACACAAAGGCCCATCGGCAGGACAAAGCTGAAGAAGAAGTAGAGAATGTAGAAGAAATAAATATAGAGGAAGGCAGAAAAATTGCTGACAGTGAGAGGATGATACATGAATGATAATTAATTATCATTCATTTATCATCCTCTCACCGTCGACCATTTTTCTGCCCGCCTCTATATTTATTTCTTCTGCGTTCTCTACTTTTTGTTCAGCTGTGTCCCGACGATGAGTCTTGGTGTAGAATCGAAACGTTGACAGTCAAAAATGTCCACTGTGGAGAAATTTCCAATATCTCAAAATCAAGGGGTCATGATCTTCAATGGACTTTCTCCCCCTAAGCCTTGCATGCCATATGAAAAGGAATGAAATAGATGATGTCTTTTTGCAGGAAAGACCAACTTGTCAAACTAGATTTTCTACAAAATTTCTTAGAGTTGATTCATTGTAGTCATGAAGAGAGAGATTTCTATGTGTCCCATGGAATGATTGTCCATATGTGACTCATCAAGAGTTGCATAAAATGTCACAACCTCCCCTAACAATAGGCATGATCTTCTTTTTAGTAGGCAAAATATCATCATCAAAACTTGAAATATCATATATGTCAATGATGCATTCATCATATCAACAACAAGAGTTGATGCTTTAAGTGTCCAAGACACTTCCCACACAGTCTCCTCATGATTCATTTTGCTTCCTTATCCAAACTTGTTTGAATTTCTTTTCATGCTTGTGTGTCATGGTTTTAGCTTGTTTAGGAGCCCAATTCAAGTTACACTTACGAGCCATATGACTAGTATTATGACATTTGTAACATTCAATTTTGTACATAAATGAGGAGGCATAATTTATTCTTGCAAAGTTGCTTCTCAGAGACTGATGGGGACCATTATATTTGTCCTTGTTGTATGGCCTACAATCCTTTGCCATATGACCAAAATTTGTACAAGAATAAAAGTAACCAAAAAATATACTTTGGTACCTGGAGGAGGGAGCTTTCCTTAATGAACTTCTAATGTCTTTCTGCCTTGAGATCCTTTGATGATATCCTTTGCATCTTGCATCCTTGACACCTTTTGCATACCTTCTTGGAGTAGGGTTTCCTTTAAGATTATATTGATTAATATTCTTACTTTTGACGGAACTAGGGGCATCAACATATATTTCAAGCTTCTCCGCATCCTTGTTGCTTGATGCATTAGATTTTGCATCATGTTTTCTTCAAGATTCACCTGCATAACCAAGACCTGATTTATCAAGGTGGAATATTTGATGACTTAGGATGTCATCTAGGGTTTGAGAGCTATTTAGAATTTTGTTCAATCGATCAACTTCTTTCCTTAGGAGATCAATTTCTTCTTTCATCATCTTTCATTCTTCATCCTTCTTTGCTACATGGTTCTCCATTTCTTCCTTCATCCTTGTTGCTTTACATGTTTGGGCCTTGAGAGAGGAGACATCTCATTTCAATCTTCAGATTTCTTCATCTTTTTTCTTCTAGTTGGCATGCTATGGTATTTCTATTCTCTTTTGCTTCAACTACTTGTTTTTATAGGAGGTCCAAATCTTCCATCACCTTTTCAGCTCCTTGTACTTGTTTCTTTGCTTCTTCTAACTGCGATTTAAGGGAGGAGACCTCTTCCTTGTAGTGACCAATTTTTGCTTCAAAATTTTTCAAGTCCTCATGTCTCTTTTCAAGATGGTTTGACAAAATGTCTTCACTTTTCTTTACTTTATCCAACTGATTTGTCATGGATATGACTTCTTCATGATACATTTTCTTGGTTTGATGCAATTCCTTTGTAATCTTGGTGAGCTCCTTATCTCTTTATTGTATTTCATTCTTTGAAAGAATATTTTCCTTCCTTGTTTTGTCAAGGTCATGATCACCTTCATGTACTTGCTTCTTCAATACCTCATTTTCCTTATTCAATCTGCTTATTTCTTCTAGTGAGCCTTCAAGTTTTTCCTTGAGATCTTCTTCATTTTCTTCATATTCTAGGTCTTCATTGATGTCTTTATATACCTCCTTTGACTCTTGATTAACTTCATATTCTTGGCCACCATCTTCTATATTTGAGGTCATGAGGAAAAGTCCTTTTGAATGAAGATCTTGAAGATTTTCCCAAAGCCTTTTTACTAAAGAGTATCTATTCATCTTGACTTTAATAGGATTTGGACTCCTCTTCCATTATGATTCCGATAACCACTGATTCCCATATTTCAGAGCCTTTATCCATAAAAAATAATTTCATCTTTATCTCCATGACTCATAGTTTATCCCATCGAACAATGGAGCTTTCCCAACTTGATTTGATTATGTTTTCACAGTTGAAGAAGAGGCATATTTAGAAGGATTGGAGGATTTCTTCCTTGTCTTTGTCATTTGTTTTCTAAGGATCCACCTTCCAGCTATTAGGCTGTGAGAGAAGGTACGGAACTAATACCAATTGTTGGAAATATTGGGGGGGTGAATCAATAGTTCTTTTACAATTATTATTTTGTATGCCAATTAAGATCACTTATAAACCATAACACAAAATGAACACTAAAAATAAATCATTTTATTAATAAGATTAACGAGGAATCTTATCCTCTTTACAATGAATTTAGTATGATAATGCTTTAGGGCTCCAACCCTACATGAAGACTCCAATATTCAATCTACCAGGCTCCAGCCTATACTGTATCAAGCTCCAACTTGGTCTTTATGAAGCTCCAACATGTATGGTACCAAGCTCCAATTTGTTCTTTACGAAGATCCAACCTTTAGGTCTAAAAGCCTATCTCCCACAAGGCTCCAACCTTGTCTTTACGAGGCTCCAACCTCTAGGGCTCCAACCCTCTCCACTAACACAGGCTCCAATATGATCTTCTTGAGGAGTCCAATCCTCTAGGGCTACAACCCTCTCCTTCAATTCTTCAAGATAGGTAAAATTAGTGCTTCAAGACTTCCAATCTCTTCTACAACAAGCCTGATAATTCCTTCGAGATCGCCTTCAACAATGCCCTCAATTAATCTCCAATTCGTTCATCAATGACAACTTTAGTAACCATAGTAGGTGTCTCCAAG
The DNA here is from genome assembly GCA_031772625.1 of Pinus tabuliformis. Classification (NCBI taxonomy): domain Eukaryota; kingdom Viridiplantae; phylum Streptophyta; class Pinopsida; order Pinales; family Pinaceae; genus Pinus; species Pinus tabuliformis. Next base: position 496,679,422 of record CM062819.1, read on the forward strand.
ACTCTTCATTATACCCAAGTAACCTTTTCCAATGTTACTTCATGAAGGATTCAATCATGCATCATAAGGTCAACAAAGTCTTCAAGAATGTCTCCAAGGTCAACTTTTGCAAGTCTTCAATAAACTACTTCAAGAGAACCTTCAATAGCTCTACAAACCACTCTCACGAGATCTTTCAACATGATTTAATAGTCTTGCTAGAGACGTATGTCCAAAAGATTAGCTCAAGTCTCCAAAACATTTCATTTCTGCACAAATAATACTTCAAATTCCTTTAAATAGTACTTCAAGTTAGACACTGCTCTAAAATGCTTCCAAGACACCCTTAAATAGTATTTCAAGATGCTTTCCACGATTGACTCCAATAATTCTTTTCAAGGGTTCCTTTAATAGACAAATATGCTTGGTCTATATTAGATTATAGACAAAGGTCTTTCCTTCAATAGACATAGGTCTTTAAATGATGCTCATAAGCTGCTACAAAAGACTTCAGTAGTGCTTCATAAGCTATTACATAAAGTCTTCAATGACTGCTACAGTTCTGCCCGAAAGTTGTCTTCAATATTTGGACAAGGTACTACTTTGCAATTGTCCCAATAATATCTTAAAACGTAAACTAAGAACTAAATATAAACATACCTTAAAAATTTTGTTCAAGAGATAAGGTCTGCCATCAACTATCCACAGGTCTAAATGTGAAGGAGTGTCACAAGTTCGTAATTGCAAAAGATTTGCTCACAGTTCTTTCACCCTCAAACCAAAAATATCTTATGAGTATTTTTCATTTCCACAAGGCCGAGAAAATTTAACATCACAAGTGTGAGTCTATTCAACAATCTTCTAATACTAGTTGTAGCTACAACTACCTTTGTTGCCCAGAACAGAGACTAAATACACCTTAAGCTTCCTTACTGGCTAACCCAGTCTTGTGGCTCAGCTACTCAAGAATTTTCAAAAATAATCTAGTTCCTTGCTTTTAAACTTATGTAGGATCTTTCCTTAAAGAACTTAGCTTCTTTTATCTCTGCTTGTGCTCTACGGAAATCAAATCCTCTGATCGAAATTCTTGCCCATAAATCGCAACTTGGCCTTATATTTATAGTGGTTTTCAAATTGAAGAGACACAACTATTAAAAATTTGAGTGGGACGACTTATGTAGGCTAGAAAATATATATATTTTTTGACTTCAAAACTTTAATAATTAATAAGTCCATAATAAACATGAGTTAGGATTTCATGTGGAAGTACTTAAGGGCATCTTCAAGCTGTTGTTAGAAACATAATATTGTGTTAATTCCTAACATAATTTTTAAGGTTTAATAATTTAGACAGTCAAGGTTTTAGGGATTTATGAAATAGGATATGGATGTGATATTAGGGAACATGAAATTAACATGCATTTATTTATGCTTTTAGGTTAATATGAGAATTATGCTAAGTTATAGATCTAGGGTATAGGGTTTCACCATGCTTATATCTTTAGGGCTAATGCATAGAGTTTTTCATCCTTAATACGCTAGGGTTTCTTTATTAGGTAAGGAAAAGGGTTTCAATAGGACAACAAGTTACCTAACATAGACCTAGGGTTGGTCAAGGTAAGGACTCCTAAAGTTTGCTTTAAATAGGAAAAGGGTTTCTCCATAGGTCAAGGCTACGGTTTCCCTCTTCAACAATTCCAAATTTACATCATTGACAACTTTGACCATAATCTCCCCCTTTGTCATTGATGGAAATATTCTTTCCCTTTAAACATTCTCCCCTCCTTTGACATCAATGGAAAATGGGGTGCTTTTCTTATTAATATCTTCCCAGCAAGTTCTCCCCCTATCATGCTTCATCTTGTCTTGTCGTTTCTTTTTGAAATTTTCACGCAACTCCCCCTGTCATCATGCTTTCCTTATTTTGACAATGTGGCACAATAGAGATGCCAATAGTTTGCATTAACCAACTCCCCCTACTTGCAAAAACTCCTCTTGCTCTCCTTTTTACTTATGGAACCCAAGAATGATTACTGCTTTGTGATCAAGTGGAAGGTATTTTCAACAATGGTCCATTGGATGTGTAGTGGGGACAAGAGGTCATGTTCTTCAATGGACTTTCTCCCCCTAAGCTTTGCATGTCATATGAAAAGGAATGAAATAGATGATGTCTTTTTGCAGGAGAGACCAACTTGTCAAACTAGATTTTCTACGAAATTTATAAGAGGTGATTCATCGTAGTCATCAAGAGAGAGATATATATGTGTCTCATGGAATGATTGTCAATATGTGACTTATCAAGGGTTGCATCAAATGTCACAAGCTATCCCTAACAATATGCATGATGTTCTTCTTAGTAGGCATAATCTCATCATTAAAACTTGAAATATCATATATTTTAATGATGTATTCATCAAATCAACGGGATGAGCTGATGCCTTGAGTGTTCAAGGCACTTCCCACACTGTCTCCCTGTGATTCAGTTTGCTTCCTTCTCCAAACTTGTTTGAACTTATTTTCATGCTTGGGTGTCATGTTTTTAGCTTGTTTAGGAGCCAAATTCAAGTTGTAATTACGAGACATATGACCAATATTATGACATTTGTAGCATTCAATTTTGTACATAAATAAGGAGGCATAATTTCTTCCTAAAAATTTGCTTCTGGGACACTGATTGGGACCATTATATTTGTCCTTGTTGTATGCTCTACAATCCTTTTCCATATGCCCAAAATTTTTACAAGAATAATAGTAACAAAAAAATATACTTTGGTACCTACAGGATGGAGCTTGCCTTGATGAACTTATAAAGTCTTTCTACCTTGAGATCCTTTGATGGTATCCTTTGCCTCCTGCATCCTTGACACCTTATGCATAACTTCTTGGAGTAGGGTTTCCTTTAAGATTATCTTGATTAATATTCTTGATCTTTCTAGAACTGGGGGCATCAACATCTCTTTCAAGCTTCTCCACATCCTTGTTGCTTGATGCATTAGAGTTTGCATCATTTTTCTTGAGAATTCGCCTGCATAACCAAAACCTAATTTATTAGGGGGGCCTTTGATGTCTTAGGATGTCATCTAGGGTTTGAGATCTCTTTAGACTTTTGTTCAACTAGTCAACTTCTTTCCTTAGGAGATTAATTTCTTCTTTCATCATCTTGCATTCTTCATCCTTCTTTGCTAGATGGTTCTCAATTTCTTCCTTCATCCTTGTTCCTTTACATTTTGGGCCTTGAGAGAGGAGACATCTGATTTCAACCTTGATATTTCTTCATCTTTTTCTTCTAGTTGGCATGCTATGGCAATTCTGTCCTCATTTGCTTCACCTACTTGTTTTTCCAGAAGTTCCAAACCTTCCATCACTTTTTCAGCTGCTTGTACATGTTTCTTTGCTTCTTCTAACTGATATTTAAGAGAGGAGACCTCTTCCTTGTATTGACCAATTTTTTATTCAAATTTGTTCAAGTCTCAATGTCTTTGTTCAATATGGTTTGACAAAATGTCTTCTCTTTTCTTTGCCTTATCCAACTGATTTGTCATGGATATGACTTCTTCATGATGCATTTTCTTTTCTTTTTTTTATGCAATTACTCCTTAAGCTCGGTGAGATCCTTATCTCTTTGTAGTTCATGATTTGAAATAATATATCCCTTCCTTGTTTTTTCATGGTCGTAATTAGCTTCATGTACCTTCTTCTTGAGTACCTCATTTTCCTTATTCAATCTGCTTATTTCTTCTATAGCAACTTCAAGTTTTTCCTTGAGATCTTCTTCATTTTCTTCATCTTCTAGGTCTTCATTAGTGTCTTTATCTACCTCCTATGACTCTTGATTAAATTCATTTTCTTGGCCACCATCTTCTATATTTGAGGTGATGAGCAAAATTCCTTTTGAATGAAGATCTTGAAGATTTCCCCAAAGCCTTTTTACTAAACAGTATTTCTTCATCTTGAATTTAATAGGATCTAGTAAACTACTCAAGGTTTCCTTAATTGATCTCGCATTATATTCCTTGGAATCCTCTTCCATTGTGCTTCCGGTAACCATCGATTCCCATATTTCAGAGCCTTGAGCCATAAAAAATAATTTCATTCTTTGTCTCCATGACTCATAGTTTGTCCCATCGAACAATGGAGCTTTCCCAACTTTATTTTCTTCTGTTTTCACAGTTGAAGAAGAGACATCTTTAGAAGGATTGGAGGTTTTATTCCTTTTCTTTTCCATTTGTGTTCTAAGGATCTACATTCCAACTGTTAGGATGTGGGATAAGGTACTACCTTGATACCAATTGTTGGAAATACTAAGAGGGGGCGTCAATTAGTATTTCTTTTACAATTGTTATTTTTTATGCTATTTAAGATCACTTATAAAACATAACACAAAATGAACATTAAAAATAAATAATTTTATTAATAAGATTGACAAGGAATCCAATCCTCTTTACAATGAATTCAGTGTAATAATGCTTTAGGGCTCCAACCCTAGATGAATACTCTAATCTTCAATCTACAAGGATCCACCCTGTACAGTACCAAGCTCCAACTTGGTATTTACGAAGGTCCAACCTTTAGGGCTCCAACCCTATCTCCCACAATTCTCCAACCTTGTCTTTATGAGGTTCCAACCCTCTCCACTAGCACATGTTCCAACCTAATCTTCTTGAGGACTCGAATCCTCTAGTGCTACAACCCTCTCCTTCAATTCTTAAAGATAGGTACAAGTAGTGCTTCAAGAATTCCAATCTCTTCTACAACAATTCTTGATAATTCCTTCAAGATCACCTTCGAAAATGCCCTTAATTAATCTCCAATGACATTTCATTCATCAATGACAACTTTAGTAACCATAATAGGTGTCTCCAAGACTCTTCATTATACCCAAGCAACTTTTCCAATGTTACTTCATGAAGGCTTCAATCATGCATCATAAGGTCAACAAAGTCTTCAAGAATGACTTCGAGGCCAACTTCTGCAAGTCTTCAATAAACTACTTCCAGAGAACCTTCAATAGCTTTGTACACCACTCTTACAAGATCTTTCAACTCACTTTAATAGTCTTGCTAGAGATGTATGTCCAAAAGATTAGCTCAATTCTCCACAACACTTCATTTATGCACAAAGAATACTTCAAATGCCTTTAAAGAGTACTTCAACATAGACACTTCTCCAAAATCCTTCCAAGACACCCTTCAATAGTACTTCAAGATGCTTTCCACGATTACTCCAATAATGCTTTTCAAGGTTGCCTTTAATAGACAAATATTCTTGGTCTATATTAGCTTATAGAAAAAGTTCCTTCCTTCAATATACAAAGGTATTTAAATGATGCTCATAAGCTGCTACACAAGTATTCAATAGTGCTTCATAAGCTATTACATAAAGTCTTCAATGACTCTACAGTTATGCCCCAAAGTTGTCTTCAAAATTTGGACAAGGTGCTACTCTACAATTTTCTTCAATGGTTCCACCAAGACTTCAAGGATCACCTCAAGAATGCTCCCAAGAATATCTTCAAACTTAAACTAAGAACCAAATCTAAACATACCTTAAAAATTATCTTCAAGAGATAAGGTTTTCCATCAACTATCCACATGTCCTAATGTGAAGGAGTGTCATAGGTTCGTAATTGCAAAATATCTGCTCATAGTTCTTTCACCCTCAGACCAAAAATATTTTAGGAGTCTTTTTTCTTTCCACAGGTCCGAGAATATCTAACACCACAGGTCTAAGTCTATTCAAAAGTCTCCTAATACTAGTTGTAGCTACAACTACCTTTGCTACCCAAAACAGAGAGTAAATACACCTTAAGCTTCCTTACTAACTACCTCAGTCTTGCGGCTCAACTGCTCAAGAATTTTCCAAAAAAAATTGTCTCCTTGCTTTTAAACTTATGTAGGATCCTTCCTAAAATAAATTGGCTTCTTTTATCTCTGTCTCTGCTCTACGGAAATCAAATCCTCTCATTAAAATTATTGCCCAGAAATGGCAACTCGACCTTATATTTATAGTGGTTTTCAAATTGAAGAGACACAACTATTGAAAAGTTGTGTGGGACGACTTATGTAGGCTGGAAAATATATATATATTTACTTCAAAATTTTAATAATTAATAAGTCCATAATAAAATGACTTAGGACTTCATGTTGGAAGTACTTAAGGGCATCTTCAAGCTAGTGTTAGCAACATAATATTGTGTTAATACCTAACATAATTTTTTAAGGTTTAATATTTTGGACAGTCAAGGTTTTAGGGATTTATGAAATAGGATATGGATGTGACATTAGGGAAGAGGGTAGGACATGACATTAACATGCATGTATTTATCCTTTTAGGTCAATATAAGCATTATGCTTAGGTATATATCTAGGGTATAGGGTTTCATCATGCTTATATCTTTAGGGCTAATGCCTAGGGTTTTTCATCCTTAATAATCAATGACAGCTTTAGGGTTTATTTATTAAATAAGGAACAAGGACAAGGGTTTCAATAGGACAAGGGGTTATCTAACATATACCTAGGGTTGGTCAAGGTAAGGGCTCCTAGAGTTTGAATTAACTACGACAAGGGTTTCTCCATAGGTCAAGGCTAGGGTTTCCATCATCAACAATGCCATATAAACATCAATATCAACTTTGAACAACCAGGTTTGCCACAAATCATGTAGTACTTGCTGAGATCTTTCCAATGAGGTATCGTACGTGCCAAACAGAGATCATATGACCAAGTTACTACCTGGGGAAGTTGGTTGCCCACTAACCCCAATGGGGCCCACAAACTCTTGGTGTTCCATCTCCTGGGGTTAGGGCTTTGATTGCTTAGGGTATCCCTTTGTTGTTCAATAATAAAAAGGACCTTGAGCCTCATTGTAACATAGTTCAAAGGCATCTAACCTCCACATCTCTTTCAGAGATAAACTACCATCGCCTAAGCTAGTTTATTTCCATTCTGCTTGTAAGCATCTTTCAGTTCTTTGATATTAATGAAATGAAGTTTTGTTTCTGCTACATCTTTGTGTTTATGTTTATATTTGTACTCTGTTGCATTCCTGCATAAGTTCAGATCATGTAGATAATTTCAAAATCATAACCCAACATCTTTGTAAACCATTCTTCTGAAAATAGTCTTTGTTCAAGAAGTATTTCTAACTATCATGACTTGTTCTTATTAGGTATGGATGTTATTTATTAATTACATGTAGTATGGTCACCATTTATTGTCATAGATGGGTTTAAGTAATTTATTTGTATCGAAGGCAAGGGGCCTTCCTACTTACATCAATATTGCTGCAATACATGGCCTGAGGCATCACACTCTACAATGAAGGTTTTTTTGAATGTATGTGTTGTCAAGAAAAAATTTGTACACATAGCCTCTTTAAGCTTTCAAAATGTGTGGTTGCTTCTTTATTCCAAGAAAATGTTTCCTTCTTCAATAATTTTGTTAGAGGTGTTGTTATTTGACCATAATCCTAGACAAATTTTTAGTAATATCCTTTCAATCCTAAGAATCCTCTGAGTTTCTTTAAGTTCTTGAAGATTGGACGTTTCCTTATAGCTTCGATTCTGTTAAGATCCACTTTGGCACCCTCATTGATACAATATGACCAAAATATTCCACTTCTTGAACCCCAAAGACACACTTAGAAGGTTTTGTATATAGTTGTTTCTCTTCTAATAGTGTAAAGACCATGTCAACATGTTGTACATGCTCTTCCCAAGATTTATTGTAGGTTAGTATGTCATCAAAAAATGCTAACACAAATTTTCTATGGAAGGGTTTGAAATAGAATTCATAAAACTTTGAAATGTTGAAGGTGCATTTATAAGTCCTAATGGCATAACAAAAAATCATAATGACCTTCATATGTTCTAAAGGTTTTTTTGGGAACGTCTTCTTGTCTCATTTTGATTTGATGATACCCAAAATGGAGATTTAACTTAGTAAAGAAAAATTATCCATGCAATTCATCTAATAATTCATCACCAATAGGAATATGAAACTTATTTTTTATTGTCATTTTGTTGAATTGTATGTAATATGGACAAATACGCCATGAACCATCATTTTTCATAACCATCGCCACTGATGAAGAGAAAACACTCTAGCTATGTTGAATGATGCCAACCTCTAACATTTCTTGAACCATGCTCTCAACCTCACTCTTTTGTGCATATCGATACCTTTAAGACCTAATGATAGGTGGCAACACTTCCTAGCCACAAATGAATATCATAGTCATGATATTGATAAAGTGTAAGACCCTTAGGCATCTCTCTAAATACCTTGGAATGATTGTTGATAATTTTTGGAGATCCATTGGAGCAGAGGATGTAAATGTTTGAACATCTAATGAACACAATTGTGCAATTACACATTGGTGTCCCTTTTTTAGCAATTTTGTGACGCTATTAGAGCTTATCACTTCACTGGGCTTCCCTTGAATACCTCTAAGCTCAATTTCCTTTCCTTTAGAGAAAAAGCTTTTGAAAAGATCTTGAAATTAATGGTCATTGTTCCCCATTATTGTAGCCGCTAGACCCCTAATACAACATTAGCGCCACCCATTTGGATTGCAATCATGGGACTATCCAACATATACTCCCCATATTCAACTTAATACTATGGCACTTCCCTAAAATATTTATCATACCTCCATGTACAATCATTACTTGAAATTTTGGTGCTCAATATATAAAGCAATTAAGAAGTTTTGTCAATTTGTAATTTACGAAGTTATGGGTACTACCTTAATCAACCAAAATTGTAACCTTTTTCTCTATGATATATCATTCTATCTCAAGGGTTTGAGGAGTATTGATATCAGCCAATGCATGACAAGATATTGTTGAAGAAGTCTCTTCTAGCCCTAGATCTTGTGACAATTCAATTTCTTGATCTTCTTCACGTTCACTGTGTACGTAGATTATTATTTTCTCACCGCATTTATGCCTCTAGCTGTATTTTTGGTCATAGTTGAAACGTAATCCCTTTACTCTTCTTTCATCCATTTTCCGAGGAGTCAATCTTTCCAGTTTAGAAGAGGAAGTATGATTTTATCTATAATTACTAGTGACCAATTTTCTAGTGGTCATAAATTTACTTTCGACTTTCCTTGCCAAACTAAAAGCATGCTCTAGAGATTTAGGTTCAAAAAGATGCAACTCATGTTGGATATTTTCCAAATAGGTCTTTCGAAATATCCTCTGAAATATTCTTTACCATGAGGCTCAATTTTTTGAATTGTTTAATGTGCTCTATAGCTAGACCTTTTTGTTAAAGATTTACCAATTGATTAAAGATTGTATTGCTCTTAGTATCCTTATAATGTGTTATTAATTATTTTGTAAAATTGGACTAAGATATAACAAAATTATTTTTCTTTTCACAAAGTTATTGTTGTCATACATTTTGGTCTTGTTTAAAAGACATAGATGCATTATTTGCCTTTTGCAAGGCTGCCACTCGGTATAGATGAAAGTATTGCTCCATCTAGGATATCCATGTTAGAGAACCATTACCACCAAACATCCTTATATCGATCTTCAAAATGTCGTTTTTTCTTGGTGTTGACTTGAAGCCCTCATGATGTGGATATTGGATTGAAAAATCATGATTATGGTTCTATGATTTAATATTTGTTCTTTCCAATTGTGATCAAACATTCTCTATATGTGATTGGGTCTCAATACCATTTTTCTTCTTATGTTCATGATTTCTTTGGACCTCCATATCCATTTTAGGGAGATCCTTTAATAGAATGGTCAATATAATTATTTTATGGATTTTTGTACTTCTTCCTTATTTTCATTCATATTCTTTTCCATTTCGTTCATCATTTCTTCCAACTGGAAACATAATCCTTTGGGGTTATGTGAATTTGGCCTATTCACTTGAAAGGAAGGAAAAAATCCTTAAGTGAACGCCATCTGTCATAGAAGTCCAAGAGACCTATTGGAATACAAAACCAAGGGTCACACAAATTGTATTGGTGCGTATCATATAAATGAGAAATGTATCTCACAGTGATCTTAATATGTTGTCTATTTTCGTGAGTGAGTTTAACATGGTATCAGAGCATAGTTTAGGCATGTCAATTTAACTCCTTAATCGACCATCTTTGTCATCCCTTTATATATCTACAATATCTACCATCCACTTAGTTTTTTTGCTTATCAACCCCACTTAGTAACTCCTACATTTTGGCCTATCAACATTGGCGCTCATGGAAGCCCACTGGTCTCAAAGTTGAGCATTTTTTTATTAATTCCATGATACTGGGTGTTAGTTTTACCCGCGATTTCCTACCTTTTCTAACGCTCATGGATGCCTACTCATCTGTCTGTGCATTAGTATGATCTATCAAAGGACCATAGCTCTAACATGTTACTCTGATGTCACTCAAACCTATCACACCCTCATCTTCCCATGTTCGTTGGTCTTTATGTTTATTTTTTACCCAGGTCTATGAATTCCTCCAGTTTGATAGTTATGCAATTAGAGGTGTTTCATTTGTTTCAATTCTTACTTATGCATGCCCATTTTCCTAGAACATGAGTTGACCCTATGTTTGTTGCACAGCGTTTGTAACTCTGAGGGTCTCGAATGAGTCGAGAAGAATTGCCATCACGTCGATTTTGTTTAATGTGTTTTGAACCATGGTCGTTATGTCTTCGGGAAATTTGGTGCTTGTGGTTTATCTTTCCACGAATAAAGTGGCTCCTACACATAGAGGATCTTGGAATTGGGGATGCTCCCCTTTACTTTCACTTGAATGAAATATTGTCTTTACAAACCATACCAATAATGATATATCATTACACGAAGTATGAATAGACAACCTTAATATTTCTAGTTTAGTAGCATCCAACTTTGCAATTTACCGCATACACCAATCTATATGACTCTCAAATCAATTTAATGGCTCCCCCGCTCAATCTTGCTTTTTTTGTTGGATTTGAAATATTTTCTTCTCAATACTATGACCAGTTTCAAACATTTACCTCATCTCATTTGACCTCCATTTTGTGAAGCTATTGATGCATAAACAATTCATGAACTACATCACACCATTGATATCATCTATTGTTTTGTGGTGAATGTGTTGCTACCCAAACTACATTATATTTTCTAACTAAATGTGTTTGTAGTAACTTCTTCAAAGGGAGGAAATAAAATTTAAGAAAATGTATTGTTGCAAGTGAAGTGATTTGACAGAAAATGTATAACAAGAAGGAAAGTATGCTCCTCTCTTTCTCCCATTGCTTTGTAGTTTGACACATAATGATATTTTTGGCTCACTTATGAATTCTTGAGGAAGCATGTGATCCTTATATCAATCTTCAAAATGTAGTATTTTATTGGCTACATAATGAATTCTTGAGGAAGCAACCGATGCAAAAATTCAATTTACATTCCCAAGGAAACATTTTTGCTTCAGAAATAGATGGTTCCATTCATAGCCCTCTTTTGGATATAATGTTAGGTACAAGCTCGGTGAATGACCCAGAGGGGTTGCAGTCTCCCTTGCCCCAATGGATGTAGGAATATAATGCAACCATCTATACAAAGCAAGCATTGGAGAATGGTGCATTTTCAGTTGAAGTTTACACCTTTCATTTTCTAAGCTCGAATTATTGAGAAAATTACTAGAATTAATGAGTTATTAGAGTTAATGAACACTCTAATAGTCTCTATTGTTGACAGTACAGTGAAAATCAAAACAAATTCACTCTCGCTGATATTTAAATATGCCTACAAGATGCAAAAGAGAAGGTCGAGTTTCTCCAACTTAAATCTCAACTCCAACAAGATAAACTACAATAAAGGAATCAATATTCTGAACTAGTTCTTATTTAGAAAAATTCATTGTTTGATATTGATCATCTTGCACTTTCCAATCCCATCATCAAACCTTTAGAAGAAGCCATCGAAAAGCAACACAAAATTAATCTTGGATATGAAAAGGAATTGACCTTTCACATTCTAAACTACTATGAACCAATGTAGTAGTGTTGGGTTTCTTTAGGATAACTCATCTTCACCTGCTCCACTTCAAATTCATAGATGCCAACATTCTGATCGGTAGAACATGTGAAAGATCAATGTTTTGATCTTCACCCTTCTAAGCATTGTGGAAAACATACTCATTATTCAAACATATGTTCTAGACACAAGGCTCATGCAAGAGAAATATTCACTTTGGATGGATCGCTTCTTGGAAATGGCCTTGAACAACCAAGAAGATATATTGATCACACCATAGAGTTCAAACTCAAGTATTGACTTGCCTTGCAGTGGCGAGTCATTCATCTTCTCACCTCGTATTTGGCATGGGGGGAATCAATAGTCAACTACGAGTTTCAAAGTTATATCAAGCAAACCTGAGCTACAACAAGAACCATAGCTAGTTGCTAGACCCTAGAGCCAAAGTCACAATTGTAGCCAGAGATAGACTTATGTTTCATGAGCATGATTTGGTTGTTGGTCTACCTTAAACTACCACCATTAGAATAATTTAGCTTTTGCTTCCTCATTTGGTTTTAGATCTTCCTTAAAACCACCATTTCAAAAAGCACATCCAACCATTGGCTGCTAGACACCTTTGTATTTTAGCTCACTTCTTGGACTCATATACACCTGTTCGGATTAAGGGGGGGAATGTTGGAAACATAACCCTTTGGGATTGTGTGAATTAGCCTATTCACTTGAGAGGAAGGGGAAAAGCTTTAATTTATCCCAACAGTAATAGAATTCCAAGAGACCCCTTGGAATACAAAACCAAGAGTCACAAATTGTATTATTGTGTATCATATAAATGGGAAATGTATATAATGCTTATCTTAATATGTTGTATATTTATGTGAGTGAGTTTAACGCTTCCTTATTCTCTTTTATCTTCTTTTCCATTTCATCCATCAATTCTCTTTTAACATTTTCTTGATAACTTGATAAATCCACCTTTTTCAACATATAACCATCCATTTAATTCTCTTCTCTAATTGGGAGAACCTAAATTCTAAGTCTTCACTTTCTTAATAAGTCTTGGATGACCCTTCAAGAGGTTTAATTGGTGTAGTAGCTTTTGGGTCTTACTTTGGCGCCATGTGAGAAAATAATAATAGTACTCCTCTTTATTGTGATTTCTAGCCACCCAAAAAAATAGATCTTCTAATCCAAAGTTTTGTTACTTTTAAATTATGTACCTTTAAAACCTTAATTTGGAGGATATATGAATCACTGACCTTTTTCTTGATATATCCCTAAGAATTGAGCCCTTGTGAATTTGAAACTTTGGTATGTGATACTAGGACATGTCTTCTCTGCAATTCCACAGGTTTGACCAGAATTTGATTGCTAAGTTATGGTAACTTTCCCAAAACTTGTTGATTTAACACCTCTTCCTATGAGCAAACTTGTATAGTGTGCCATGTGTCAAATCTTGATTTTTCGTAGGTCTTCTACTTGTAATTACTTATAATGATATTCACTTTAACTTCATTAATATTTTCATTAATTATTAAGTAATTACATAGTAGATCTTCAACAATAGATAGTAGAATCATAAAGAGACAACCAAAACAAGACACAAAAGCATTTACCCTAGGTTCAAAACCCACATGGGGGGGAAACCCAAAAACCTTTTCCTTAGATAAATTCTTCAGTTCAAGAAGAGACACACCTAGATCATCTAGTCAAACTTGGTCCAACTCCTTCCTAGTTAAGTCAACCATATGCCCCAAGAGTGGTCTCCCTGCTAGGGTTGGATTTTGGCCTCCTTCTGCACCCAGAGTCTTAGTCCTGCAACTAGGTTAACTCCAAAGGTTCGGTCCTACAACTCGTCCATCTGCACCCAAAATTTCGATCCTCCAACTTGACTATACTTCAGAGGTTCGATCCTGCAACTTGTCCTTCTTTACCAGAGATACATCCTTCTTCTTCAACAAAAAATGTGCCTCATATAAGCTTCGTTTCAGCCTTAGATCTGTCTCTTTCTTAGCCTCAGATTTTACTTATTATTTACCCTTAGAAGGTTTGAAATGTTATTAAATAGGGGAGATCCAAATTGTCATTTTGCAAGGAGGTTGAATACCTCATATATATAGTAAACTAGTCATCCAAATGGGTGCCTTTACTATTGAGCCAACTTGACTAGGAGGAGGGCCAACTTGGCTTCTTGGAGACAAAAATTCAATCACTAAAAATTCAAATTTTCTCTTTTTAAGAACCAACATAAAGAACATGTCATTTATTTATTATTTTAAATACACCAAGAGATAAAATATTTATTATGAATACCGACCATAGGTACAAAATTCAACACTCCCTCTTAGCCAGGGAGGTATTCATAATGACTATCTAGATGCTCTCGTGTTGACAAATTTCTCCAAGAAAAGGTTATAACAAATCCAATTACCATAATCGGGTCAAGAATTTTGACACATCGTAAAACAAGTTACCATAATTTGGTCAACAACTGTGACACATGGTAAATCGATAGCATCAACAAGTTACCATAATCTGGTCATCAACTTTGTGACACGTGGTAAACCAACAACATCAACAAGTTACCATAATTTGGTTGACACCTCAAACCTATGGCATATCCTCCCCATAATCTTGGTCGGTACTCCAGACACATGGTACATCATTTAGCATCAACTAGCCACCATAATTTGGGTCAGTACGTTACAATGTATCCAGGCTAGTCTTGGTTCACCATAATTTGGGTCAATATCTTTGACATATGGTGAATCACCAAATGCCACACTCTACATGAGTAATCCAGGGCTTGATACTAAACGAGCTTGATGCTCCAGGATGAATTCAAGTCATCATACTTGACAAGTAGAATGAGTGTCCTCTGCAAGACCATTCTCCCTAATTCAGGTCATTATACTTGACACAGGGAGAATTTCAGTCCATGATACAATCTCATCAACACTCTGTCTCACTGGAAGAGGCATTCTCAAAATTCCAAGCTTGTCCCTAAAGTGTATGTAGACTTCATCTTGGGAAGAAGGTTTTTCCAAGAATCTACTATATTGTTTAATAATAGTGGAACCATATTGATTTTTTGTGTACCATGACTTGGTACTAGATCTTACTTTGCTTCAACCTATCATCATGGTTGTTACCTGAACCTAATCAAGACAGTCCTGCAAGTAGCCTCTAAATCCATACTACTTCTCATATTGCAAATCCAGCGAAAATATACTCTGCCTCTACAATACTGAGTGTGATAGATGTTTGCTTCATGCTCATCCAAGAAATTATAACAGAGCCCAAACTGAAGCAATATCTTAATGAACTCTTGATGTATTCAACACTCCCTACCCAATCTAAATCTGCAACTGTACTTCACTATTTGAGACAAATCTCAAATCATATTTGACTTTACCATGACCAAATCTACCATGTTGGTACTCCAACTCGAAACATGCCTTGGCTCATAAAATTGATCAACTTCCTTTCATTGGTTCCATCACCACATTTTCTTTCCAGTCACCCTGACCGGTGCTCCTGCATTGTTGCCTTTTAGCATATTAGTTATCTAGCGTGATGTCATCAATGACAGTCCATTATCTCAAACTTAGAGGTCTAATCCCTTTGAAGCTAAAGCAAGGCTCTCTGACTACTCCCTCTGTTACGAATTAAATTCTTTTCTGCCATAGTTGCTCCCTTTGACACATGATTCCTTCGCTTCCATCAAAGACAAATCATATATAATCAACTTTGATCCATCAATCAAAAGATACCAAGCCCACCATGTATGCTTGTGATCATACGAAGTCTTCTTCAATCATGAGACTTCTCATGTACGTCAAAGCCCTGAGGTAGTTCTATGTACATTTCTTCCTCCTTAATTACTCCATTGAGAAAAACAATCTCTGCATCCACTTGGTGCAATTTTCAAAGCAATGATAGTAGTTCTAACATAAGTGTACCTGACAACTAGAGCAAACATTTTGTCATGATCCTCTCTCCCTCTTTCTGGGAGAACCTTCTATTCTTATCTCTTGTTTTAGACTTGTCTATGTGGTCATTTGCTACAAACTAGGTCTTTTAGATATATCTTCAGCACAATCAAGTTTTACTTCAAACTTGTTGATTTGCTTGTTGCCTTTGGAATGGATTTCATCTAGTACAATGCACGTCATTGATTATGGGAAAGTCCTCTTGTCACATGCTTTGCTTCATTCTTCCACTGGTTCCATCCACTGCCAGAGTCTTGCCAACCTTTACTATGTACCTGCAATCCTTACTATGAGGCAATGGAAGAACAATTACAACCAAGCAAAGGATACAAAGATAGAGACTGATCAACATAGAATCAATTCCTGGGACATCGTTTGATATGTTTGATAACTGGAGAATCAAATTTATGTGGCCAAGGAAGGCTTCCTCGCTTCCATTTTGTTGTTGGGAAGCTCTCCCTAAATTCCTATGTTGGTCAATTTGGCTCACAAGGAATGGAGCGATGTTCAAGGAGGAACAGTCAAATCCTCTTTCAGTGACACAAAAGGTTGCAAGGTTACCATTTGAATCCATCACAGTTCGAGGATTTAAAAAATCAGATTTGGAAGATTTAACTCAAGCAGAAAGGGATTGGATCAAAGTGCGCAAGCCGCCAAATCTGGTTAGCAGCGTCAAACTCCAACCAACACAAATAAGAAATTTATGTATAAGATAGGACCCATTAGACTTTCTACAATGGCGTCTAAACAAGAAATAAATTTTGTTATTTTTCGACGGTGCCTCAAAGGGCAATCCAAGGGTGGCAAGAGCTTGAGTGGTTATCTTATGCCTGTATGAACAATAGAGACTCAATAAGTTTGGGGTTTGGGAATGGAATCCAATAACCAAGATGGAATATCTTGTGCTTTGGCATGGACTAGAAATCACATTGGCAAAGAAAACAACCAAAATAACAATGTTTGGAGACTCAATGATTGTAATATGCCAGATGTAGAAAGCTAAAGGATTGCAAAGCATGGCTTCTTCCCCCATCTTACAGAGGATCATTTTGCAAACTATGCAATTCGAGCAAATTGAATTCTTTCATGTGTATAGACAACTAGACACAATCGAAAATTCATTGGCCAGTAAGGGAGTTACATTGGAGCAAGGGAAATTAGAATTGGATCATGGGAGGCTTTGCAACTCACCCATTCCATGATCAACGAAATCAATCATTATGGCTTATATAAAAAATATAATGGCCCTCACAGCTAAATAATTGAACCAATTTTCATGGTGAATCCCGTCCGCACACCTCTCTCATCAAACATATGGTTAATAGCTCGAAAGCTGACGCAGATTTGTAAGAATCAGGGGAACTCATTAATTTTTTGGCCACACAACATGGAGGGAATGAACCCCTATCTAAATCACATTAACATTTGGTGACCTAAGGTAATGAAATGGGAGAACAAGTGGCACAAGGCTTTAATGCAAAAAGGTTGGAAAATGTTAACACATGTGGAAAGACTCGACCCTGATTATGCATTCATTGAATCTCTGCATATCGACGTTAATATTTGTATCCCTCAAAGTTTATCGAGATCCAAGCATGGATTTAGTAATTCTGCATTTCAATGATCCAGGAAGGTGTTTGAGAAGGAGATGTGGTTATATATGGCTTTATGTTGTGCTCCAATTTCACACCGTGTTGTTGAGCACTCACAGTTGTGAACAAAGGTGGGCTTCTCCCTTTAAAGCTCCATATGAGGAGTATTATAGTCCTTCAATGGTAAACTTGGGAGATCAATTACATGAGGTCAAGCAAGTTAAAACCAATAGGTTGTTGGCAAGGTTGCTAGAATCGGTTGGAGTTGTTGACTACCCTCCAACAAAAGAATATTACGGAGAAGCATGAGCAAAAACCTCATCAACTTATTATGAAGAGCAAAAATGAATTATTGGAAAGAAAGCTAGAGCAACTTAAGGTTGAAATCTGAATGGAGCTCACAGCCTTGGATATCAAGGTAGTAAAGCTTGAAGAAAAAGGTATCAGTGGAGCTTTATTTAACATGGAGACAAATGGAACCAAGGATGAACCAGAGCAGAAAAAACCCAAATGCATACAAGAGACCCGAACAACTAGATAGGACGAGGACTCAGCGGCATGGCAAGACTAGCATACCAAGAGTCTACTCTAACAGATAATCATGCAATTTTTTTGAAATTTTCTAATGTTATGCAAATATAGGATGATTTTAGTTCTTTGTCACATTTATAGCCAACATCTATTTAGAATAATAGGTAAGTGTTGTCATAAAAATAGATTCTCCATATTTTGAACCTCTGAAAGTAGTGCCTTTCAAGGACATGAAGAAATATGCAAGACTTGTGACCTATAATTCAATTTTTTCTTCTAAAATAAATCAATATCCATTTCTTTGAAAAAAAACATTGTTTTAGAAAAGGCCCTCACCGAGGTTACATTGCAATAGATATTAAAGACAAACTATTAGGGTCACCATTATAGAGACTTCAACCACAACTTCTCTCTAAAATCATGGAGTTATCAAGAAAACCTTACTTTGATACCATAAGATGAATAACTCCATGCATTAAGTGGATTCAATTAAATAAACCATATATAACTACAATGTGAAATGGCGTTTGGTTTCTCTTTCAAAAGGTCCAAAGACTCTTCATATTTATTTCTCCTAAATTAATATTTACAAAATAAGATAATCCCAAAAATTAGATATCTCACACCCCAAAGTTTTTCAATAACGAAAAATTGTGTCAAATGCTATATAAAAACAATAGATTTAGACATTTTTTTATAATAAAAAAGACCAAGACAAGAACTAAGATGTGATGGCTAGAAAATATAGATTTAACAAAAGAAATTAAAATGGCATTTATTAATAAATGCCTTTCAACAAATTTCAATAATTCGCTGGGCCTAATATTGATAAAGAAAATTGTCAACTTCAGAACTTATACATCGTGACCAGAACTTACCCCAAAAAAAGGTCATGCATCAAACTACAACACTACTTAGCTAAATAAAAAAGATTATTTTTTCGACAATTTTTCCTTAAGAACTTGCATAACTACCATTATTGCAATCAATTCTAAATATAGTCAAAGGTCCACGTCAAAATATGGTTGGCAATCAAATAGTATGACATTTGTTGTAGTTATATTGAATTTAATACTAGCAGCATCATTTAACACAAAGTGGTTGTCCAAGGGCCCAATAATTGAACATCACGCCATGTTAGGTGTTAAGTGAGGGATTTGCAAAAACCACAACCATTAAAAAAAAATAAAGTCTTGTAATGTTGTGAATATATAAATTACCATTCTAGAGATATGAAGGAGAGTGAGTGCTCCTGCAGAATGAAATTCCTTCGGATTGATATGTCATTATCATAACAGCTTCAATTCATTCAGCTGATATGTCATTATCATAAGAGCTTGCAAACATCACATGGACATAATATAGAAAAACATGGACATGTCACTTACAATCACAAGAGAATGAGAACATCGTGTGAACGGTATAGAAAGGACCATTACAAGTTTGGGATGGTTCACAAGACATGGTATTGAATTTTAGCATATCAACCTATGGACTTACACCGCAAAGTCTCTTCTTAAATTAATAAAGTTTTGACACAGATAATGGCCATAGACTATCACCTAAACAATTAATATTCATGTGAAATTCTTTATATTGTTGTGCATAATATACTATTTCTGTTCTGTGTGATTTAGTATATGTGCACCTTTTTTCTCTGTTCTGTGTTCAATTTTGCGCTCAAGGATTCACATAAGTGAGGCGTGTTCATCAAAAGCTGTTGTTTGTATCCTTTTATTGAGAGACAATTTCAAGCTCGGAGTCGTATTAATTCAGTAACGAAAACCAAGTCGTATTATTCAATGACGAAAACCACTAAATCGCTGAAACCAACTGCAGCTGAAGGAAAAAAACAGCAAATATAGAAACCTTGATTGCAGAGCACGTCAATGGATATACCAACCCTCGTCTGGTCATCGATCCGATAACATTAGATGATGGCGTGGTGTACCTTAGATCACTACGAACATGCAGATCCTTAACAGTATGGGTCCGTAAGGAATTTGTGTAGATAGGTGGCAAGTAGATTACAATTTGAAGAAGCGACTATGCAAAAAGAGCTTTATTGGGAGGCCCTTTATGTCCTAAAAGTGTGGACCTCAATAGGAGATACCAGGTCATAGGATTTAACCTACAATTGGAAGAATGGCGCCTATGTTGAGACTTCATTCCTTTGGAATGAAAATGTCCTTGAGAAGTCCAGCGTCCACCTGAACCCGGTGAAGATGGCAATTAACCAGTTTGTCTTTGACCACCTCGAAAGTTAATCTTGTCTTTCTACTTACCAAACTGAACCAAGTGTTTGACATAGAGGATTCCCCGTGCCTCAATGCTAGGCCATATATTTTTTCCTTTATTTGAGTTCAACTGTCATACACCAAGGGGGAGATTATTTAAATTTACCACCTATACTAGCTTGTGAAGGGCTGCTACTAGTAGATACTTCACTGAGAAATTTGGGGCTAAACCTCGGGCAGGGTTCCCTGTCGCCCAACCATACCTGACAAACCCCGAGTCAACGCTCGAACCGTTTTGGCTAGAGGATCAAAGTCTATATATGACTTGGCAAAGACCCGGAAATCAACTTAGCAAAGACTCACAAATAGGAATATATAAAAAAATACACATAATTTACAGCAACTATATATATTGTATAGCAATAAAATTTGATATGAAAGATTAATGCAAAATTGGTACATTTGGATGTCCAAAAACTTAGGTCTGAAATATGTGCATAGCTGTGAAAATTCCAGACCTTAAAATCAGCTCTGAAATATATCCCCTAACTGCCTAGCTGGTGAAAAAAGCAGGTCTGAAAATTCTACATGAGCCTCTGCATTCTCAGTGAAAATCAGTCGATAAATTTGTGCCCTAGGATGAAAATCTGAGCTCCAAGCTCCCGTCAAACCAGTTGAGAAAACAAGCATAAAATCGAGCCGTAGCTTACGTTGCTGTTGAAATCTATACCCTAAAAAACGACAGAGGTAAGCTGTTTTTGGCATGTCCTAGCTGATGTCAGGGTCTCACTGTGTTAAACAACAGAGCAAAAATAACTTTAGGATACTCTGAAATTTCACTGCAAAACAAGGCAAAATGGGCAAATGAGCGTAGTTTTATAGGCCAAGTGGTAGAACTAGATGGGTCTGACCCAGGTCTGAAGGGTCAGACTTGTTCCAGCCAGTTTGGATCTGATTCGACCCAGTTTTGGGATTGTGCTCCGTCAAACCAACATTTATGAGTCAACCCGGACAATACTGGATTCTCTGCTTCGCAGCAATGGCTACCTTATTTGTACATGATCCCAAAATCATTGTAGGATTATCACTAACCCCTGGAAGTGATCTGAATTCCTGACTTGCCATATTGAACAGTCTAGTACCTTGCAGATTAGCAGCAAAAGATATCTGACTTGGATTCGATTCTTTCACATATTCATACAGCAGAATAACAGTAGGGCCTTATTTGAGCACACGGTGCCGTCCATTAAGGCTCCTTGAACATTTAAATTACAGCCCTCTACTTTCCTCTAAAACATCAAATACTTTCGCTGATGCCAAACCTCTGTGACATTCTGAATTTTCCAGCATAGGCTTTGTTTATACTCAGGCACATCATAATCCTGTTATATTCTGCGTTAAGGACAGAAAAAACTTTAGCCCACTAATTGGTGGCATTTCAATCCACCACAAATTTGCTTCTTCATTACCATTCCACCAAGTGCCATAACAGTGAGAGTTTTCACTCCACTTCCCTCGATTAACAAGGTACAAAAATAAATGAGACAACTACTGGTACATTACTTGAAACATGGAAAAAGTCAGTACAACTCATTTCAGGGTTTATCGCTAAATAAGTTACCTGATCTTCGTGATGCCTAAATTCCATTAACTACAAGGTATGGTCGCAAAATTCTCCATTAATTTCACCACCACCGACATCTGTCAGAATAAGCTTATTTTCCTATCAGAAGAGAAATAAACTCTATATTGACAATACACTTCCCACCATCTCATCTACTAGGCCTGGAGCTCTAAATGACACCATGCTTCAAAAAATTAAAACCAATCTAAGTCACTTAACACGGGGATTCGGGATTCGTAGGATACGGGAATTTGAGTGTCAGATTCGAACACATTGACCCCCCGGAACAGGATAGTAGGATTCGTTATATATTATTTTATTAAAAATATATATATATATATATTAAAAATTAAATATTTTTTACACAAATTCTAATTAATGATACAAATTCATTGATTTCAAACATAGATCTTCATCTATAGCACGCATAGTACATACTAAATTCAAATACATGTCAGTAGTCACATAAATCATGATTCATAAATGAAAAACAACTACAACTACAAGATAGTAAGATAAAGACACCGACAGCTGTAGTTTTCTCATTAAGTCATCATTAAGGCTGATCTCATCATTTAATTGACTGTTATATACTCGGCAATAAACTGCAGCAGTCTGATCTCTTGTTGACAGTGGACTAACATTGGTATATCTTAAAGTCTGGTGCATTCATTAGTCCTTCATTGATTTTCTCATGCATTATTGTGACATGTTGAAAATATATTGGACAGCAGATTGCATTGATTTTTGAAGATAGCCTAATTGGATTACTATTTGCCCCTCTCTCACTTCTTCACTAGTTGAATTGCACATTTCTTCTCTCTTGCATTTCATTACATGATTAGCTTATCCTATTGATTGTGCTTAAGAAATCTTGAAGACTTCTCTTGTTCTACTTGATAATCTGGTAAGTAAAAGAGAAATCCTAATAAAGCACACATAGGCAACAGGGAAGTATTGCTATCACCATTTTATTATTTGAATCCTGATTGACAAATGGTATTTGGTTAAATTAGATACAAGCACTTTTCACATTTGCAGTTTCATTAAAGCAGATCCTAATTGTGATCTCCTCTTGCATTTCTCTCTTGATAGCTTGTTGTATCTCATCCATCCTTGTCATCTCTCATTGATTTGTGAGCTTTTCTAATTCACTTGCAGGTTGCATTTGTCTTATCACTTATTCTTGTCTTATAATATCTGTTTAAAGTGATGAGATCAGTCTTAATGTCCTACAGAATCGGGACACGTTGTGTCCTAACGGGATTCATACAAATCCCGTTAGGACACGACGTGTCCCCTTCTGGGATTCGAATCCCCAGCGAATCGTGTCCGATTCGCAGGATTCGGACACGTGGCTCTTATATAACGAATCCAGTTACTTAGAAACCAATCTTAAATTTAGAAGATGAAAAGAGTGATTTCATTGGGTTGTTGAGGTACAAGTTAAAAACATTTTCATTTCATCCATTAAATTCTATTTTGGATTCTGTTAGTTCATTTCATACTGTACTTAAATGGTATCTTATTGCTCTGTTTACATGTGTCTAAAAGCTGAGAAAGAAAGATCACATCAACTGAGGCGAAAAGAATGGGTGGACTACATTGTTGTGCCTAATGCATACTAATTCTACATATTGTCGAACAACATAGGTTGACATAGTCCGTCAGGCTGTGATCTAATGACAACTTGGAATGGTTGTTGTGACAATAACCCAGATTCAAATCCTTGAGGGCATGCTCCTCCCCTGCACAGAGTTTGCCAGAGGTGGCAATTGATTATATTGAATATTGTTGATGTAGCATTTGGGCAGATTATTGTAACAATGCCAACAAGGTACAAGTTCTTTGCTTAGGTGGGTGAGGGTGGGTCAAGCTAATTTTATTTGAGAAAAAAGGAAACATAAGTTGACATAAAGGCTCAACCAAGAACAATCTGAAATACAAAATCAGCTGGTTTCATTTTTATCGATTGGCCTATCAACGTCCAAAATTTACAACACCACAATGACTTAGGTTATGTACGCAGGATTATATAACAATTACAATACAGATATTGGCTATAAGCACTGCATCTCAACATTGATTTATTTATAATTGCAGAAGCCAAAATTGTTTACAAAATGTTAAAAAAAAGGCTTATTCATTTTGTCGCAAAAGCAAATAATGATATGTACAGTTTTATGGTTATTAAATAAAATATGAATATTTCACCAAATTGAGTGACAAGACTCCACATATTTTACATAATATGTTTCAATATCGAATACAACACACAAACATGCATGAATCAATTTCGTTTCTTTCAAAGTCATCCAAATAGAATGACGAAGCTGTTTTGTTCTTTCCTATTTAATCAGCTTTCTATTTTTTGTTACCTGTGCACAGATGGCCTCTACTAACTCCTCTTTAATCAAGACAAACATGCATGAATCAATTTTGTTTCTTTCAAAGTCATTCAAATAGAATGACGAAGCTGTTTTGTTCTTTCCTATTTAATCAGCTTTCTATTTTTGGTTACCATTGCACGGATGGCCTCTACTAACTCCTCTTTAATCATAAAAAGTATTGCAGCTGCAAGTACACTCTGCACTATTTTTGTGCTCATTCCTTTATAAAGGCCAGATAATCCCTCGTAACGAATTGTTTTTGCAATGGCATCCAAAGTTCCTGCCATAACCATATAGGTGCTCAGAATATATGATTTAAGTAACTTCATCTCTAATTATTTTCTTCTCATGCAAACCTTCAACTGAAATTTATACGTATTATTTAATAAGAAAACTCAAGCAGGGGCTAAACTATAAACCAGTATATTGATGTGCTCGGTCTGTTTCCTGCTTTGCCTGAAGCCTTGACTGCAGAAGCAACAGAATACAGAATCAATGCAATGTAAAACCACTTAGAAAAATTGCACCAAATAAGAAGTGGTACAGTTATACTGATTCTGAAGTTGGGAAAATATGTAACAATGTTTAAACTTACTTTGACAACCAACAAAGGATATGTTACAACTGTTGCTCCAAGTTTAGCGAGAGCTCCAAGCAAGAAAATCTGATAGAAAACCCAAAAAGGCGGTAATATCTCAGCATATTTTTTAACATTGCATTGTGATAGTATATAAGACGATCTACAATTAAGTTACACAAATATATTTTCAAGAGACATGCAAATATTTAAGAAAAAAAAATCATTATCTTGTTATTATTATTAAGAGATAATGTACCTCCAATGCAGTCACGCTTTCAAGGCCCTGCTTGTTCAAGGCACGCTTGGCTCTAATGCGCTTCAATAAACTTTCATAGATCATAAACTGGATAGAAGGATTGCTCACCTGTTTGGCCAACAAAAGTTCATTTTCATGGACAGCCCTTCAATAACTTTATAAAACGTATCCTTGACAAGATCATAAAGTTCTCAACTGACCATTATAAGTGTTGGCATAACACCTCTCCAGAATCCCAAAAGTCCATATTCATCATAAAGATCTTGCACCTGAAAAATAAAAGCAAACGCAATGACCTCCAAGTTATTTAGAAAAATTACTAGCTTTCCAATTTTTCAGGCTTCCACGATCTATCTAGTAGAATCTGCATTGACATGTTTAGAGCATAGAATATATCCAAACTATAAAAAATAAAAAAATAAAAAGCTCCATGCTAGTTTGAGAATTAAAAAAATTATAAAATCATTCAGACAGTGCTTAATCATAGCTTACACACGTAAATATCAAAAGATGAACACCAGCTCGAGAACTGTAAGAATATCCTGATATCTTTATGATATCAATAGTAATATGTACACTTCTCTAAATGAAAACTAGAAAATGGGAGATAGTGACTAGTTCTTGATGCATTGTCAAAATGTAATTAGCATAATTATGTATAGAAAAGGAAATGAGGGATTAATACCGCATGTCCTGTTCCATAATAGTGAACTTTCGTCAACCGTGGCACAATTATATCATTTTCAGCAGTTTTTGGAAGCTCGGTAATGGGATCTAAAGGTTCACCATCCTTTGTTATCTTCTGTGTCTTTGTATGGGTCTGTAAGAAGTACATCAAAATTTAACAAAAACAAACATATTAACTATTAAAGGTACATAAGACCTACTCAAAAAATCAAGATAACAAATCATTCATGCCCATAATTTTGTTTATATAGACTAACAAACAAGAAACTTGAGTGATTTTCAGAACAGAACAGACAAAATCAAACAAACAAGCAACTAGAGTGATTTTCAGAACAGAACAGACAAAATCCCTATTCCCTGACAGGGCATACCTGCATACGTGTAACGACAACCCATATTGGATTTGTCAACAGTACATTTAAACACCTACATAGAGAATGGCATAATAACTAAGTTTTACAATGAATTTCAAATTCAAAACTATAATGGTAGTCATAATGACGACAACATAGTCATGTGAATTGATAAACAACATCAAGCAAGACAAATTTTTAAATCTATGCATCAATTACCATATCCTTTCAGCTGAAGGGATTGAAAGACCCACCCAGATAATGCTGCAACAAGAAGAGAAGAAAGCATTCCAACTGACCCATCTCCTGCACCCTTTTTCTTACGATTGAGTGCAATGTTTTCCGCTTTGCTTCTAAATATTTGATAGAAATAATAATATACACCCTGTACAGACAACAACCAAATATAAGTCCGACCTCTTCTACAAGTGATATACGGTCACGATTCACTGTGTTCATACAATCCAAGCTCAACAGGAATCCAACAACTAAATTTGGCTGAGTAATTTACTAAAACTATACAATCTATTGTAAAAATATTCCAACTTTAACACAACACTGTTTAGGCTATGTCATAATTTAGTTAATATGATACTTACCATTGAATATGAAAAAATAGTAAAGGCCTACTAAACATAAACATAAGGTAAATATGCAATTGGACCTATAATGTTCGTGAACCTGATGACTACTTTGGGGGTTTCCAATGGGGAGGGGGCTTGTACTGGCGGGTTGTGGCTTAGTGGTTGGGATGGGTTGCTGCCCTGCAAACAACCTAGGTTCAAACCTCAACAGGTGGAATGCCCTTGTGTGTGAGTGAGGAAAGGTATCTGACCTCCCCAGAGTTAGTTTCCCTACATCAATAAAGGGCCTTAATACATATCCGACAAGCCAAATCGGTTTGAATGAGCATTAATAGGGTATTTTACCCTTTATCCTTACTCGGGACTGCCTGTGGTTAAACATCAAATACTGGAAAACAGACTATACCTACTTCATTATAAAAGAAACGGTTACTTCTAGCTAAAGTTCATACAGTTTAAAACAAAGAGTGTGTAAGTTGCTCCAATTATGATCTAATACACGTGTGAGATTCATCAGCATTCAACTGACATACATAGATATATATGTATGTATGTATGGTAGATCACCTCATGTTTTTATTAGGCAGCATGCCTGATAATAGTGTTTATGTATGTATGTATGGTAGATCACCTCATGTTTTTATTAGGCAGCATGCCTGATAATAGTGTTCTAATGCAATTGAACACAATATCAATTGCATAATGTTAAGACCATTTTTCCTCTTATTTTCCGTGCTTGTTGCTTTTAACATGTAGCATTTTAGCCTTCATTATTTAATGAAATAACAGATTCCAAAAGAACAGTTTCAATTACCTGAGATGCTGCAGTGCCCACTAAAGAAGGCGTAAGCCCACCATATAATCTACCCCAACCTTCATCCCTTATAACCTGCAAAAGAAATTATGCTTGAAATATGGGTCAAGATTCACTTGTACTTCCGTCATCTATCAACATCCCTCTGATAGAAAAATAAATAAATAATATGCACTTAGAAACAGGACAAAAGCATGTTTGTCACTGTTCTAAGATATAAACATAAGCTTGGTAAGATAAAATCCTCAATTAAATAATATGAACTTAGAAACAGGACAAAAGCATGTTTGTCACTGTTCTAAGATATAAACATAAGCTTGGTAAGATAGAAATCCTCAATTGGTAAATTCCATTTGATGAACCGAGCAGAGAACACAAATACTTTCATAACTGCCAATCAATTTCAAAACATAACGAAAAATCAAAGGGTGGGTGGGAGTAAAATAACCTGACACATTTGATGAAAGGTCCCACTGGGCTTCTGACGTTGTTCTTGTGATATACTCTCCACATCCTGTGTTAAATCTTTTTTGAGTTTCCTCTCAGTTTGTTGTCTTGTATTGACCTGCTTGTAGGCATGTGTAAAATTAGTGCCAATATACATCAAAATGATTGAAAACTTAAAAATATAAACCTACTTTTCGGTAGAGATATAATGCATTTTTCTACTCCTTTTTTTAGAGTGATGCTTCATTGTTCCATAGGAAGAATTACGCCATGGTCCTCTTTTGTGGACGCAGCCACCTATCACGGGTCAACTGCCTAGAAAGGGTCAATCTTCTGTTCGGTTAGGACACCGGAACAGCAGGTTAACTATTCTATCAGAGTTGCTCAGGACTTGCAGCTGGCCCCAACTGCACCGCTGCAAGCCTGAAAGTGAGAGGACCTCCCCTATATTTGAACACTCGTGGATAGCATAACAAGTCATCATCCTCACCGTTGAACCGACACCCCATTGACTGATATAATTACAAAATACAGATGTAGTGTAAACAAAAAAATTACAAAATGTGAAGCTGGATGAAAAATAAAACTTTCACAATTGAAAATTTTGTGTACTGCCAACAGGATCATTGTTTCGCAGCTGAAGGAAACGAAAAGTTAGGCCGTCCCATTCATGCTGTGGTTTGGACCATGCCCTACCCGCATGACATGAATTTCAAAGGAATGAGACCATGTGTAAGTCCTGCGAAAATTTGGTAGAATTGTTATACCTCGGATTCTGTAACCTAAGGCAAAGGGCGTCTGCTCTTTGCAGTGTAGCCTATCGGTACATGTTACTCAAAGAACATCAAAAAAAATTGGGTATTTTGCTGTAATCAGGAGAAAAACAGATAAAAATGTTGAATTTGTAAATGCTGACCTCGATTCCGGGTTTTGCAGAAATAGGTATTCCAAAAAGAAAGAAACAAGAAAGAAGAGGAGAGAAATATTATGAATAGTATTCAGAATCCGGATCTGGAATAGAAGAATAAATATTTTCAATTTAAAATATAAACGACAAATATTTTAAAGTAGAAAATCTGAATATGGGTTAAACACAAATGAAATTTTAAACTGCCTACAGTTTCGGCTTACAGTTTGTAAAGGGTATGTGATCAGCTGAGCAACAATCCCTGCCGCGGCACCAGCCAAGCCATTGATCAGCGCGTCAGACATTCTGTCTATTAACAGAATATATGAAAAAAAGGCCCCAAATTCAGTGCCTCGAGTTCTTGAGTTTTACGGTTCCTAATTTTGTTTTATAATGATCACCCCCAAGCCTCGATCCTAAGTCAAGGCATTGCATGGCACGTTGGCTATTGGACACGGATATTGGAAGGCAAAAAACAGACGTCAACTGCCAGCAAAACGAATTCCCGTCAATCAGTGATCAATTTCTGACGAAATCAACTCCGGACCCTTGTCTCATACCCAATTGACGTCTAATGACGGAGTTAACAGGCACGCCTTTAACTGCCCCAACCAGTTGGCCCAGTACTAGGACCAAACCTCCGTCAATTGACAGGGATACTGACCGGATACGCCTTTCTCGGTTAAAAAACGGCATCCATGATTCACCGACCAGACCCTTTCTTTCACGAAACCCAAACTGACGTTAAGCGACGGGAATGCCAATACGTGGACAGAATGCAGAGATCTATAGCACATTCTATGAAAACCTGTGACAGAAATCCCTTGAATTAACGACAGCAGAGAAATGGCATATGACGGGATCAACTGCTGCTCATCGAAATCGTTTGTGATCACAACTCCCCGATCCTGGGATCCTCTGCTAATAGATGCTGTGTCAATTAATCTTCCCTCGCGTCTGCTGATGGAAAATTTCTGATGATCCTGATATGCAGGTGATCCCAAATCTTTGGAGTGGGGGAAGGGTCAATTCCTTACCATAAAAGAAAAGAAAGAAGCAACGGAGAAAACACGGGTTAAATTATTAATATAAATAAAAAATAATATAAAAAGCGAGGGAAATGGATAAATGGAATATCTTTATATTATACTTTGTTATTTTGTCGTTTTGTTTTCTTGTTATACTTACCTGATGTCTTATTCAAAGTGATCTCAAAAATTGTAACTACCCGCGGGTCGCCATGCTATGGAACAAAGCACATGCTATAATTGATCTTCCTTAAAGAAAAGTAGTAGAATAATAAAAGGATCCGGTTTGTATAAATATCTTATGATATTAATTTGCTTCAAAATTCACATTTTAAAGTAAGTTTTTCTCATTATCAATAATGCTTTATAAAAAAATAATTAGTAATGGAATATAATTAAATCTTTGAAATAAAAAAATAATTTAGTAATTGAATAGAATTAAATCTTTGAAATAGTTTTGTTGGGAAGAATACAAGAATTATTTGTATTGAGGAATAGTTTTGTAATAATCTAAATCTTGTACTTTCGGTTTATTTATCTCGCTATTCTAATCACTATTGATATTTCTACTTATTTTTCTTGGAATTTATGAGTAATATGTCATAACGTTTTACATAATGAAGTTTTTGTTGGAAACCATGAAAATATTAAGAGGGGGGTATTTTATAACTTTTAACCTATATTTAGTCAATTAAACACATTCAATAATACAAAGCTGCACCAATCACATAAAACTTGAACATGAGATGCTTATGTGGAAACTCATACATGAGAAGACCACAAATCTTCTTTTGATTATCATTTAAATGCAAGCACCAACTTCAATTTACATCAAATTATGTAGGCACCAACCTACATGAGGCTCTAACCTTCTTTTATTTGCAAGCACCCACTTGCTGGAAGTACCAACTTCCATTGTTTGCAGGCACTAACCCCCTAATCACTACAGACACTAACCTAAAGGAGACTCCAATCCCTGATCATTCATTTTCAAAATTAGATCTAGGGATTTTTAATCAAAATATCACAGTGACACCAATGTTCATTCTCAAACCTACTTGCTTTCTTTGATCTTTACTCTGCAACAACCTTTCTTCCTCCGATTCTCCAACTCAATTAAAGTTCCACTTAATCACTGCTTCTCTCTCAATGATTTGTTTAGCGATACAACTCATCTTTTGCAATTAAATTGTCAATACTTCAAATCTGTTATTTTCAAACACATACTAGCTCCAAATCTCAACTGATCTTCACAAACAACATTTATCTTCAACTCTTTCTCATATCTGCTTATCTTCTTTCTACAACTTAGCTGCTAGTTTCTCCGTGTTCTTTTCAAACTTCATGTGCTTTTGCATGTCCACAACTTCTACACTTCGATTTGCATGGGAACTTCACCTATCTCATGTTGTTTTTCTTCAATTTATAAACACCGAACACTTAGATATGTTCAATGCAAACTTTAATCATTCTAGCATTTAACTAAAATTTGGCAACCGACACCACCAACTTTACAATCTTAGCCCTTTATTTTTAAACTCCCTTAAGCATATGACCGAGAGCCAAAACCAACGACCTAAGCCCAACATGAACTTAGCATTAGAACTGTGCAACTTGACCTTTCTACGTTATAACCAAACTTCCTGCGGAATCCAACATCCGGGCATTCTTCAACATGTGCTTGGTAGCGTGCTCTCGACCTAGAAATCCTTGCATATAGATGAATCTAAGGATCCTATCCCCACTTGCCTTTGTAGCAATAATGCACCACTATGTGGTTGGATGGCTAGATAACACCTTTACACCATGTGCTATGTCTTGGATTAGAGGATCAATATCTGGACTATTCATAACTTGCAACCACTTGCGCCACTCGACCCCTAGATGCTCGAATCTCTACAATATTAGGACTTGTGCTAAGGGTTGTATTTGGCATCTCGATGTTTGGTAATGTTCATCATTATGTGCACCTCCGAACCATGGGATTGCCTTTTCTTATGGATTGCAAAACTTGAAAAATATTAAAACTCATTAACACTGCACAACCTTGCAAAATAACTTCCTAGCGTGAATCTCAAGGTACACAACATCGTCTGCTATATCACTGCCACATCATCTCTCTACCACCTATCATGCCACATCAACGCCATGTCACTCTCTGTGACTTATCTGTAACAACCCCTGGTTGAAAGTTCATGTAATAAAAGTTAATAAAGGCAAAATAAGACCACAGTTAAGGGACAATTATTCCAAGTTGAATGTTGGACAAAGATATCCTAGTGGGCATCATTGGATTTGTTTATGGCTAAGGGAAATTGGCAAAGGCAACGACTATGACATTAAAAAGGCAAAAATGGCATTTTTGACACATTTATTTATGAAAATAAAGGAAAATAGGAGAAAAGGGAGGTGAAAGGTCACAGGTTGCATGTGAAGAGGAAAATAATGGAAAATGAAGAAAATAGAGGCCTTGTTAATAAAAAGGTTTCTGAAGATCAGTTCATGGCTTTTGTCAGTTCAGTTTTGGAGCTCTCTCATTAATCTCTCTCTCTCTCAGTCTCTTGGACACTTAGAGTTTCTTGGAGCTTTCTAGCTTTGGAGAAATGAAGGAAAAAGCAAGCAAAGGAAAGGAAGGAAAGCAAAGATAAAGCAAGGAAGAGCATGATCAAGCAACTTCACTAGGAATACTTGCAGGTAACATATTGCATGTGTAATTTCCTAGCTGGTTTTGGCATGCATGGCTTTGAATGTTGGTATATGGTTCTTGTGTTGTTGGTGGCATGGTTTTGTCAGGTTACGACAGTGGTTTTCAGCCTTGCCTTGCCTTTTTCTGGATAGCCATGGTGTGATGGGATTGCTTTCTCGATTTTGAGCTTTGGAATTGCAAGATGGTTTTGGAATCTAGGGCGAAGGTGGTCTTAGGAAAATTCCCAAAGGCCTAGGAATCCCTTGACTGGTTTTGGTGGGATACACGGTAAAGCATGAAGGAGGAGTCTCAGTTTAGGGCCTAGTGATCCGATGTGGATTGCAGTAAAGCCTAAGAGATTGGTTTCTCAGTTTAGGGCTTAGTGATCTGGTGTGGATTGCAGTAAAGCCTAAGAGACAAGGAGATGGAAATTCCTCAAGGATGGTGATGGAGTCTAGAGGCATTCCAAGCTTGATTTGGTTTTCTGATCTTAGTGTCGGTTTTGGTGCGATCACATTTTGGTGAGGGTGGAGGTGGTTTAACCTCTAGATTCCCTTGGTTGTTTCTGGATAGGTTTATCCATGAGATCCCGCATTCATGTTTGGAATATGGCACGGGGGTGACTGGATGAAAGAAATATTTGGTTCAACCATGTCTACAGTTAGGTGGTATGTGGAAGTCCCGAACCTAGTCGACTTTGCTTGTGTTTAATAAAAGCTAAGTTTTCTTACTTTTGTACTTGTTAATGTGTGGCTTTAATGGTTGTTATCTCATTTTTATTTTCATGGTTTAATGTTGGTTATAAGCATGGTTATATGACTAGTTATTGTCATGTATTTACTTGTAACTGAAAGAATAATGGATGCAAGACCTAATTGATGTCAAAAAATTTAAGGGAAGAGCATGGTGGTCCTTCTTTTCAAGCTCCATATGAGTTATCAGTCCTTTATGCTCTGTCTTGTATTCATTTCCCATAGCTTGCATTGATTCCAAGTGTTTGACAGAATGTCAGTCCCAGTTGGGGATGGTTAGGCCTAGTCCTTGAGTCGGTTTTAATTTGTAAGTCTTGTCATTATGTAATTTATGAATTATGAAAGTAGCATTGAGTTTTGGGCAATGACCTGGGCTATGGGCCTAAAAAAGTGGCTCAAATCCCAGAGACATAAGCACAGCATTGGGTAGAAAAGTCCTTGGATGCATGCATACCCATGTTATGGGAGTCTTTGGATCCTTCTAAACCATAACAAGGGAGCGTAAGAGGGTTTAATGGTCAAAAAAATTCAGTGGGACCCAAGGGCTGGTTACCTGAGTGGTTGGGATGGTTCCTCAGAGTCTTGTTGCTGATGTGGAAGGTCTGTATGGTGTGTTTCCATCGATTCCACTTCCTTAAGGTGACTTAGGAGGTCGAATCATATCATAGTAACTTCTCGTCACATGTTTACCCTAGTTGTCCAGTTACTTGGGTAGATGTGGGAGGAGGGCGTTACAAAGTGGTAACAGAACAGGTTGTGCTCTCTTTGGGACATATTTGATGCCAGATAGTAGTTTCAGAGCATGGTTCACCCCTCAAATTGGATGGGTTGTTTGTTGGTCATGCATTCATGTCAGTTGCGCATGTGTTAATCATCCTTGTGGTCTATATGCTTATTGCATATGCATGGTGTTGGTCATTGTTGTAGTGATGTCGCCATGTGAAGGAGGTTGTTGTTGTTGTGAAGTGTGACATCATGAGTGTATGATTGGTTACATGTTGTTTATGCACATTAGTATTCACATGTGGTTAAGTGTACAGTGATGTGGTGGTTGTTGTCATGCATGAGCTCATGGTATGTGTTGTTTATATGGTCATGCATTGATGAATGGATCCTAGCTCGAATGATGGTTATATGCTTATGTGTTATATTTATATATGTTGTCATGATTATGTTATACATGTATCACATTGATTTGTTGATCTTGCAGATAATGTATCCTCCTCGAATTATGCTAAGGTATGTTGGTTTATTATGATTTGGTTTAGTTGACATGATATACCTTGTAGGGATAATATCAAAGATGACTAGCAAGATGGTAGACTACAGTTCCTGAGACTCTCCCTATGGATCAGATGAGAAACGTGGTGTTGGGAACTCTTATGATTTGGCAGAGACACTGAGAAGCTTGAAGGCAGAAATAAGGAGTTGTAAGGTTGACAATGACAGGAACATACATGCACAGGAGAAACAAGCAGAGATAATACTTAAGAGTTTGTCAAAGTTGCAGTGATAGGGACCACTTCGGATCAGCCATGAGAAGGAGGACGAAACTAATGGGGCATATGGTAGCAGGTCTCATGGTGAGTACAGGTTAGATGGAGAGGACACAATTAGAGATGGCAGGTCCTTGGATACTCCAGATAGGAGGGGTGATAGACATAGGTACTATTCTAGTTCTGGTTCTAACAGGCATTATGATCGTCATCGTTATCATCCTTACAGGAGGAGTGACAAGGGATATTTTCCAGATGAATTTAAGAAAGAAAATGCATCTACATTCGATGGAGAGATGAAGAAATCACGATGTAGGGGCATGGTTTCTTGGTATGATGAAGTTCTTCAGATTGTACGATTATTCAAAGAACATGAGTGCAAAGATAGCCACTTTCAGTCTTAAAGGGAAATCAAATATCTGGTGGGAGGACGTGAAGAATGATAAAGGTATTCGGGAAGATGACTTGACTTGGAATGAGTTTGATAGGCTCTTTAAGAAGAAGTATTTTCCTGAAAGGTACTATGAGAACGAAGCTAAGGAGTTTTATGAGTTGCGGATGGGTTCCATGATAGATGATGAGTATACTAGCAGGTTTTTGGAGTTGTTGAGATATGTGCGTTACCTCAAGGACAAGAAGGCCAAGGTTCAGAGATTCTCATTAGACGACCAGTAGCATATAGAGACCGGATTGAGTTCGATGAGCCTACATTGTTGGAGGAGGCCATTCGAAAGTTGAAACATTGTTATGAGCAGTTGAAGTGAAAAGTTGAGCCTAAGTGTGACTTGAAAGGAAACAAGAAAGTTAAAGGAAAATGGCCACCAAAGTGAGGAAGACCTCAAGATGCACGTGAGAAAGAAAATGCAGTCCCCTACAAGAAGTTCAATACAGTTGAGAAGGGACATGGAAATCAGCAAACTAGAGGCAATGGTAGAGCACCGTTGCAGTGATGGATATGTGGCAAGGATGATCGTAAGAGGGGTTGTCTATAGTACTAGGGTGGTAGACCCCAAATCTATAATGCTCATCATGCGCATACAATTGGGGATGTTGGTCATAACATTCCTAGAATTTATGCAGTTGTGGACAATAGGCAGGCGGATCATTAGGCATCTATCATTGAGATGGACGGTAAGCTTTGTGATCAAGTTGTTTCTATTTTGATTGATCCTAGATCTAATTACAGTTATATTAATCCTCAGTTGGTGGATAAGTGTGGTTTGAGAAAAGAAGTGCATGCAGAATCTTGGTTGGTACAATTGGCTACAGGTACAAAGAAGAGAGTTCACCACTGGGTAAGATCTTGTGCATATGAGTTAAATGGTATGCCTACATTAGCACATTTGAATGCACTACCATTGGGATCATATAACATGATTTTGGGTATGGATTGGTTGTACCTTCACAGGATCAAAGTGGTTTGCTTTGACAAGGAAATTGAATGCTTGGTTGATAATGGGGAAAATAGAACTTTGTAGGGAAAGAAGAAGGCTGCATTAGTGAGGATGGTTAATCCTATGTAGGCTAAGCGTAGTTGCAGAAAAGGTTGTGTGATGTTTATAGTGTATATATCTAGTGATAAGTAAAGATGTTGAGGATGTAGAAATTTTCAAGAGTTACCCTGTATTGCAGCAATATCAAGATGTGTTTCCAACAGAGATTCCAGAGTTACCTCCCCACAAGGAAGTAGATTTTTTTATTGAGTTGGTACCAAGGGCAAACCAGCATCGAAGGCACCTTATAGGATGAGTACCCTAGAGCTAGTAGAGTTGAAATTGAAGTTAAAGGAGATACTTGACAAAGGCTACATTAGGCCAAGTGTATCACCTTCGAGTGCACCACTGTTGTTTGTAAAGAAGAAAGATGGTACTCTAAGATTGTGCATTGATTGCAGGCAGTGAAACAAGGTAACGATTAAGAACAAGTACCCAGTGCCGATGATTAATGATTTGTTTGATCAATTGAAGGGAGCAATAGTGTTCTATAAGATCAACTTGAGATCAAGATACCATCAGGTATGCATCAAGGAAAAGGATATCTACGAGACTACCTTCAAGACCAGGTATGGGAATTATGAGTTTGTTGTAGTTCCATTTGGTTCGACTAATACCCCAAATACATTAGTGTGTTTGATGAATAGTGTGTTGCATCCTTATTTGGTTCTTTATCTGTTACTAATGATGATCCCAAAACTGTGAAGGAACCAGTAGATTCAGAGGATGGCAAACTCTAGAAAGAGGCCATGGTTGATGGGATCTGGTGGAGTTGTTGGCTGGAAGGAAACCCATTGGCAGCAAATGGGTGTTCAAGAAGAAGACAAATGCAGAAGGAAAGGTGGAGAAATACAAAGCTCGATTGGTAGCAAAAGGTTATTCCCAAGTGCCAAGAATTTATTTTGGTGATATTTTTTCTCCTGTTGCCAAGGTAGCTTCTATTAGATTACTTTTATCTGTTGTTGTTGCTTTTGATTTTGAGGTAGAACAGATGGATGTGAAGACAACATTTCTTCACGGGGATCTGGAAGAGGAGATCTACATGAAGCAACTTGAAGGTTTTGTGGTGAAGGGTAAGAAAGAAATGGTATGCAAGTTAAAGAAGTCTCTGTATGGGTTAAAACAATCACCAAGGATGTGGTATCAGAAATTTGATACATTTATACGGGAACTTGGCTTCACTAGAAGAAAAGCAGATCACTGTGTGTATTCTAAATTAATTGGTGACCTTGTTATTTATCTGGTCTTGTATGTGGATGATATGTTGCTGGTTGGAAATGACAAAGAAATTATCCAGGATTTGAAGACCCAATTGTCCTCCAAATTCGACATGAAAGATCTTGGTGCTGCAAACTATATTTTGGGCATGGAAATTAAAAGATACCACGAAAAGAGGAAGCTCTGGTTAAACCAAAGGAAGTATGTTGAGACAATATTGCAGAGGTTTAATATGCAGGATAGTAAACCGGTGAAGGTTCCTATTCCTGTAGGTGTGAGGTTATCTGCTGAACAGTGTCCCAAGACACAAGAAGAGGAAGAGGACATGTCCCGTGTTCCATATGCAAGTGAAGTTGGTAACCTGATGTATGTAATGGTATGTACTAGACCAGACATTGAACATGCAGTGGGAGTATTGAGCAGGTTTATGTCAAAACCGGGGAAGGATCACTGGACAACAGTGAAGCGGGTTTTTAGGTATTTGCGCGGCATTAGTGATTATGGTTTGTGCTACCATGGAAGGCCAGGATTAGACAGAGTGTTGAATATTCATGGCTTTGTTGATGCAAACTGGGCTGGAGATCTGGATTAGAGAAGATCTACAAGTGGGTATGTGTTTAACCTATTTGGAGCTGCAGTCAGTTGGATGAGTAAGAAATAATCTGTAGTGGCACTATCAACTATAGAGGTAGAATACATGGCAGCCACTCATGCAAGCAAGGAAGTAGTTTGGTTGCAGAGATTGTGTTCAAGTATGGGGTTAGTACAGGGAGCTATAAGGATAGACTGTGACAGCCAAAGTGAAATTTTCTTGGCAAAGAACCTTGCATATCATTCAAAGACAAAGCACATTGATGTTCAGTATCACTTTGTGAGGGATATGATAGAAGACAAAAAGGTGTTGCTGGTAAAGGTGGACACTTTGAAGAATACTGCAGATGCATCAACAAAATCTGTGAGCTTTAAGAAGTTCTCTTGGTGTAGAGAAATAATAGGTGTTGCAGGGCTGGATAAATGACTAAGCTCTCTTGTGGCCCCCTGTGGAAGAAAACAACAAGTGGGAGAATGTTGGGTTGTGTTATATTCTTTCCATGACTAGCCCACGTAGTTAGAGCCCCCCCTTCGTTGCACTGATTGTGTAGCGGGGGGGGTGTCACAGGGGGTTTGAGGGATGCAGGTAACCCCCCTCCCTATGGTTTTCGGTCCATGGTTTTGGACGCGATGTTTTTCGGTCCATGGTATTGGATGCTTCAGGATGTATAAATATGTATTATAACATTGAAAGGAACATAATGAAATATCAAGCTGATAGTCCCAGCTTTGGATCTAGGGGAAATCTTTGTGTATATGTGTTTTATGTGTTATGCTCTCGCATTGTTTATTATCTGTGTTTTAGAATTCGTATGCAGCTAATTTCTGTACGGGGTTAAAACCTACAATTCTGAAAGAACAAAAAGATGAACTCTAGAGTTAAAAAAGAAACCAGTAACACTGATTTAACTGTTTCTGAAATAATTTATGGGAAAAATTGTCACTCGGGCATCTCAAGCCACAACAAACTCATGGAACTCAACCTATTTCAAAATATTGATCTTAACCAAAACTTGGGTGGTCAAAAGGGTATCTAGGTCGCTAACTATTTATTCTTATAAGGAGATGGAGTTGTTGCAATCAGGAAAGACTGCCAGTGGAGATAAAATTCATAGACATGGATTTATAACTAAAATACCAAGCTGGAGAACACTAAAGTGCTTAGAACTCATAACCTTTTATATGCAGATATAGATTGTTAACAAAAATACCAGAACACGGTATTCTACAAGAAACCCACCTCATTACCTTTCAATTAATGTATATGGAATTGTCACAATCAATAAAGACAAATTTTAAATTTAAATAATGAGCTTTACCATTTAAAATACTAAATTATGAATGGAAAGTGGAATATTTATTTTAAATCTATTATATCAAAGGATTTAGGAGCTCTGGAAGCATTATCAAATATTTTAGAGGTAAGAGAATTGCTGAATGTTTTCATGATTCCATTGACCTATACCAGCTAAATGGATACAATTTTGCAAGGAAATGAACATAAGAATAAATTAAGTACCTCTGAAGGGAAACTACAATGGAAAGCCCTACAATTACGCCACCCACAATTACGAAGCCTTCACATTGCTCATTGCTAATATTATTGTTGTTGCAGCCTGCTCATCTTCCAACCTCCTCAAACTTCAATCTAATTGGGTGTTTGAAAGGTGGGTGTGAGTAGGGATATTCCTTGGACTTCCATAAAATAAATTGTTGTTAAAAGTCATAGTATAAATTGTTGTTAAATTTCTTGCATACTTGTCATATTTTATGAAAAAAAAATCTAGTCATAACACTGGGTTACAAGCATAACATCTTAACTAATATAACGCCCTCCTCCCACATCTACCCAAGTAACTAGCCAACAGGGGTAAACATGTGACAAGAGGCTACTATGATTGGATTCAGCTTCCTAGATTACCTTAAGGAAATGGAATCGACAAAAACACATCATACAAACCTTCCACACCAGCTATAAGATCCCTAAGAACCATCCCAACATTTTTTGTAACCAACCCCTCAGTCCCACCAAGGTTTTAGACATATTGACCTCTGGATGCTCCCATGTAATGGGCCTGACAATGTCTAGGAGGCTCTGGACGCTCTCATGACAAGGCATGACAATGTATAGGGACTATTTTGGTCAGTGTTGTGCCATCGTCCCCAGGATTTGAGCCACTTTTTCAGGCCTAGAGCCCAAGTCACTACCCATAATTAAGTGACACCTTCAAAACATAAAGATAAAAATGAAATAATGATGCAGATGCAAATTACTTAAACAAGCCTTTGACTGAACCCCTACAAGCCATTGTAGACATTTCGTCAAACATATCACAAATATGTAATCTACAGGTGTAAACAACAATTCTAATCATATGGGTCTCATAATCATCTGAGAATCGCTAAGAAGCATTGATGCCTCAACATATTAATTGTAATTTAATCCATTAGATCATAGATACATTGTTCATTCATTTACAAGTAACAACATGATGGGAGTCGTACATAGCCACTGTCATAATACATATTCATAACCATCATAATAACAAAGAAACAACAACCATATAATCCACATGTAAACTAGTATAATACTCATGAGATAAATAGGACAAATAACATCATATTAATGATGTAAAAGCCAACTTGGTATGGACTACCACGTTCCACCCAACCGTAGATATGGTTGAGCCAAATCTCTCTTCAACCAGTCACCCCTGTGCCATATTCCAAGCATGAATGTGGGATCTCATAGAACACATTAATAAAAAAACATTAATGGATGCCAGAGGCCAACCACCTCAACCCATCAAATAGTGATTCCACCTCATGGTCGGACATCACAAAACCATCATCAAATTGGTCTCTATCCAAGCCTTCGGGACTTCCAGAGCATTTGTCCAACCAAGGCTTCCAGGAGAAGTAACTCAACCCACAACTTTTACTAGGCTTCTAAAGCGTTTTCCTAACTAGGGCTTCCAAGACTAGTAACTCAACCCACCAAGGGATTGCAAATCGTTTTTCCAACCAAGGCTTCCAGGACTAGTAACTCAACCCAAGCTGCTACAGGGCTTCCAGAGTGTTTGCTTAACAAGGGCTTCCAGGACTAATAACTCAACCCAAGCTAAGGAAACATGAGAACAACCCAAAAACAAAAATTGGAATAAAGCCACAATCTCCATGGCTATCTAGGAAATGGAAAGGCTAGGAAATCCATTGTCAATCCCAACCATCATCCATGCCAATGACAGATCATAACCAACAAACCACATGCATATACCACTCATGCCAAAAATAGTGAGGAAAACATACATGCAACTCGGTACTTGCAAGTAAAACCCGTTATAGTTGCTTATCCCGATGTCCTCTTGCACTTTCCTTCTCTTTCTTTTCCTTCTTGCTCCAAAACTCCAAATATGCCACACTCTCCAAGAGTGCTCCAATAAAACTCTAAGTGTCCATGAGTATGAGAGAGAGAGAATAGAGAGAGAGCTCCAAAACTGAACTGACATAAGCCTACCCACTGATCCTAGAAGCCTTTTTATAAATGAGTTCTCTATTTGATTCATTTTCCATTTTCCTCCTCACATGCAACTCGTTATCTTTCACCTCCCTTTTCTCCTAATTTCCATTATTTTCATAAATAAAATGCCAATTAATGCGTCTTTCCTTTCCAAAGCCTTTTCAACTACCATTTCCAGTTTCCTTAGCCATAATAAATCGAATGAACACCCACTAGGATGTTTTACCCACCATTCATCTTGGAATATGTGTCCCATGATCGTGGTCTTATATATTTTTACATGGATTTCTAACCAGGGTTGTTACATAACCCTTCCCCTTGGGGGAACACCATCCTCGGTGTTCAATGACATCTATAACCA
This sequence comes from Pinus tabuliformis, assembly GCA_031772625.1. Classification (NCBI taxonomy): domain Eukaryota; kingdom Viridiplantae; phylum Streptophyta; class Pinopsida; order Pinales; family Pinaceae; genus Pinus; species Pinus tabuliformis. The sequence goes on from CM062819.1 coordinate 496,721,522, forward strand.
ACAAGATCGTTGGAAACAAAGCATACTACCCATGGAGCTTTATAACATAGCTTGTTGCAGTATTTACAATGACCATCTACTAAAACATGACAAATATATTGTTTACTAGAGCTTTATAACACATCTCATTACTATATTTACAATAACAACCACATATAATTAAGCGCATTTGCTTCAACCAACAATAACCATACTGTCTGTGGAGCTTTATAAACCAACCCGATATAATATTTACAATAATATGCACATATGCATATATACACATTTCTCATCCAGCAAATAAAAGGATATGATGCATGTATCAATCAATAAGGGAATCCAAAGGCTCACACCTCTACCCTCAAAAGTAGTACCAGGATTCACCTCCTACCCAGGAAGTCTAGAATCCATTACCAAAGTCAAAGTTGCATCCAATGTCTAGTGCTATAATCCTGCTCCGCTTGTCCTCTCAGTGAAAAATTACCGACTCATTGTTCTAGGGAGGACTCCTAATGTGCATTTGATTCTATCTGGCAATGCTAATGAACAAAACAAATCCATCCCTGACCTTCCCTTCTCTGATACACAGTGCCTCAAGCAATCTGGTCACCCCTTCCATGCTATCACACACATACCAAGTTTCGTTCGCACCCCCATTCTGGGCATTCCATCACTTGGAAAGGCTTCCTCACATCGAAAGATACAAAAAACAATGCATATCCTACCTCAAACCATCATACCACTCATAACATGCTCATGGAAATCAATGGATACTATTGGGTGCCAGCGTCCCACAATGGCTTTTCTCTTGCGTACTTTACCAGCATACTGCTGCATTTTCCAATTCCTTTTGTTGTTGCAAATTCTTGCAGTTGATTTCAACCACCCAACTGAGCATGTTCATGCATTCCTGTACCAAGCACATAATTTCCATTAGATATAAATAAATTGAAATAACTTCAAATCATACCTCATTTGTAGCTTGTCAATAAGGTACACTTGCAATTCTCTCCACTTCCTGTCACAACAAGTCAAACTAACATTTTTTACCAAATCATCATGTATAAACATATCACAACGGGTTAGCTCAAAACAAACCCATCATAAATCAAAATCATGAATCACATGCAATCATCATAAAATAGAATCATAGATCACTTGGATAATAAAACTAAAATAAAATGTTGATACTTATCCTTTAGCCAATCATTAGCTTCTACCTTTGTCTTTATTCCATACACACTCTGGATCGGTTGCCACACCTGAAAAACACTCGGTCCCTTCTCCTCAACCATGTGCACATACACATAGTGTGAATCACAGACATACAACCACACACCACATACAACACCATGCAATACATGCATCTACACCTGACACATAACACATACACCCACACCTAGTGCACAACACAACATAATACATGCGCCTATACCTAGTGTACACCACCACACAATACTTACACCTACACCCAGTGTACAACACAACACAATACATGCACCTACACCCGGTGTACACAACCACACAATAAATGTACTGCACATAGTACAACAAACAAGTACACATGTCATGATACCACAACTACACCATGCACATACATAGTACTGCAGGTACACAACACAACACGTACGACATGCACAAATACCCCATGTACACCTGTACCACATGTACAACACGTATAGAGTACCATATATATATAGCACCACCTGCACAATATGTACACAACATCACATGTACACATCATCACCTGCACAACATGTACACAATGCCACATGTACATCATACCACTTGTACAACGTGTACACAATACCACATGTACAAAGTACCACATGCATGACATGTACATGGCACCACATGTACACAACATCACATGCACAACATGTACACAACACCACATGCACACAACACCACATGTATAACATGTATACGACACCACATGCTCACAACACCACTTGTACAATCATGCACACCACACCATATGTATATAGCACCATATTTACAACATGCACACAACACCATATGTACATAGCACTACATATACAACATGTACCTAGGACCCTATGTACACATCACTACATATCCAACATGCGCATAGAACCATATACACACAACACCGCATATCCATCATGCGCACAATATAATATGTACACAACACTGCATATCCAACATGTACATAACACCATCTATACCCAACATTGCATATGCAACATTCACACAACACTATTTGTACCACCCTGTACATAACATTGCATAAACAACATGTACACACACTATATATGCACAACACCACATACGCACAACATCACAGATGCAACATGTACAACATATACAACATATGCTCAACAATAGTACCACACATCCAAAACTACATTGTCTCTACCAAGCAACCTTGCCTCTAGTGTCTCTCTGCCATACATGCTTATCCAGTGTCAGAATCTTGAAGGGTTCTAGCTACTGGCACCAATCCAGATGCAATTCCTTAATTATTGGAGCCAAAGTGTCAGCTAGAGTATTAATGCCAACTACAGATAATAATGAGCACTAACTCAAATCAACAGAACTTAGCAAATGAGCCATCCATATAATGATCTCAATCCAACATCTGATAGGTGATATGCACCCTTTAGAGAGAGGCAAGTTAAGCAAGGAAAGCCTATAGAAGAACGTGCAAAGGTAGCTTGCAGTAAACAATATGAAAAAGTGCGTCCACACATGCCCAATTGCAGTACATTCTGCAATGAGCTTGGTAAGATCTTCCTCTGGTATAAGAGAGCAGTCTGGAATGAAAATTTGTGTTGGAGAGCTTGTAATGAATAATCCTAAGGTCCAAGGAGTCATTTTACGTAATGCATGGAAAGAAGTATAGATTTTGTTCTTGGCTGAATCAGGAATTCCTTCCAGTGTCTCAATATGTTCAACATGTTTGCACAACAGGTTTAAACATAAATCATATAGCCAAGGAGGTATAACTTGGGTCACAAAGTCTTTGTCCCGGGAAGGCTTCCATTCATTAACTAAAGAAACAGGGTTGTCATTGCTAGAAAGCTTTTCCTGACGAGCATTGGGTTGGGACCTCTATTGAGAAGATGATGGTTCACCATTTTGAGGATTGAAATATGCAAAATATGAAGCCCACCTTTGGGTTGTCAAAAGAAACCTCTCTCTCGATGTAATTTTATTCTCTCTCGATGTAATTCTATTCTGATTCTGAGGAGGACCATTCTCTTCAATTACATTTTGTTTAACGACATTAGCACTGAACATCATCTCCAACAGGATTAATTTGAATTGTAGATGGAACAATTTCATTATTCTCTGTTAAGTCCATTTGGTGAGAAGATGCAATTGCAATAATTCCTTCTTCTGCATCATTAACTAATAGTTAAAGAAAGCATCACATAATTGGCGGTTGTAATCGGTTCCTCGTTGAGCAAAGCCATGACATATAACACTCACATTATTTGTCAGGTCCCCTTAATTAGGTCTGCATATACTTCAGGTTGGCTAGAGATAAAGATGAGTAACAAGAAACGTTGATAAAAAGTTTCCATGTGTTGATTATACTTCAGGCTTGCCAGAGATAAAGACGAGTAACAAAAAACGTTGATAAAAAGTTTCCACGTGTTGATTTTTTATGGGAGGGAATGATGAAAATGGAGCGAGGAGATTGGCTAGGCTGAACAGTGTTTTCCCAACCAACTCCATATAGAAAATGCCTTTCGGCGTAATTAGATGGAGCACAATGGATACTAGGAATTTTAGGGATATTATAGGAGTTCAAACCAGCATTTGTTCATGGAGTAAAACCTAAAACAATTTAGGATTTGCTAGGAGCATAAATTAAAATCAAAACCGAGCTTTAAGCTAACCATACACATAACCAACTTTGAACCAAAACTAGATTGAATTGCATCAAACCAAATTTTAGAAAACTATGTAAAATCTCATGCACACACGTGTAGTGATTCCAAGCCATTAGAAACAAAATATGTAAAGTTTACCCATTTTTATACCAAGTTAAACCTACAATATTAACTATGGTGTATACAAATAAAACAAATAGAGCAAATAGGGAGCTTAATATAAGAAAAGTAGATTAGATGGAACTTAAAGACTTTAAATGTCACTAGTTTCAAAGTTCAACTCCATTAAGATTGGCTAAAACTATACCTAATGGTGTTTCTATTTAATGTGTTAGTCACTCGCCACAACAAAAGTATATACATTTTATATTGTGATCTTTCCACGTACAAAGTAGAAATTGCATTATAAGTTACCTTCACATTTGGGTATAATGTTGGAAAAATCAAATTTTATTGGAATTTTATTTCACAAGAAATATTTTAGGATGCAGGAATGATGAGTTAGTTTTTTTAGCAATTAGCACAATAGTTAGGGTTTCTGAATGTTGTCATCTAGTGGAGGGGGGTCGTCTCCCTCCTACCACAATGGAGTGGCTAGAGGAGGCTCATCTTGGCACCCATGTAGTGATCCAGGTGGATTTTGGTGGCCACCCACCTATCCCATTTGGACCACCACAACTGTCTCTTTCAGTTTTTCTGTTTCCTTAATTATAGCACAGTTTACTATTTTTAGCAGTTTTTTCGGGTCCTAAACTTCCGGAGCCGTTTTGAGGCCCTAAACGACGTTTTTTGGGAAATCCACCGCCAATGATTTTTCTATTTAAAAATCGTCTTTTCCGTCGTAGTCCTCGGAGAGATCTTTCCAACGGCCTATCATGCGCGTCAAACGGAGATAGTACGACCAATTTGCGACCCCGGGAAGTTGATGTACCAACTTACCCAAAAACGGGGCCCACAATTTGGCGTTTCATCTTCTAGGGTTAGGTTTTGGAATGTGAAGGGTTTTCCATTGTTTCTCAACAATAAATAGGCCCTCGAGCCTCATTGTAACACATTTTTTGGAGAACAGTTCAGAGGCATGTAGCCGACACATCTCTTCTCAGAGATAAGCTAGTATCGCCCTAGCTGGGTTATTTCCATTTCTATTTGTAAGCATATTTCAGTATTTTACAGTAATGAAATGAAGTATTATTTCCGCTGCATATTGGTCTTTATGGTTATCTCTGTATTTTATTGCGTTCCTGTTTAAATCCGGATTAGTGGTATCAGAGCGGTCTGCTTTTTCTCTGTTTTTCTTTGCATGTCCCCAAGGAGGTCGGGATATAAGGAGTTAGGTCTGGAACTGGTCGAACCTTTGCAAGACCAGCCTCGCAAATCTCAACGACCTTCCATGGCGGATGAGAAGAAAAATGAGGGGGCAGGAGATCCTATCAAAATCTTGCTCGAAGAAGCCCTCGAGCGACAAAGGAACGCAATGATGGACAACTTTGCCCAAATCCTTCAGCGGCTACCTAGAGGCGACGCATCGGCTTCCAACAACTACTCTGGAAATGCCACACCGTTTAAGGTACAAGTTAATTTTGAAATCCCCATCTTCGAGGGTCAAATAGACGCAGATGCCGTAGATAAATGGTTAAATCTGCTCGATGGGTATTTTTTTGTTCATGAATTTTCAAGTCAGGAAAAGATTGTTTTCGCTCTTCTCAAAGCAGGCCCCCACGTCAAGGACTGGTGGGAAACCTACTGCGAATAGAAGGATGAAAGTACAGGCTCACTATTTTCAGCCGCACCCACTTGGAATGACTTCCGGAATGCCATCAAGGAGCAGTACTACCCTGTCAAAAGCTACGAGGACAAATACATCAAATGGACCACACTGCGACAGGGACGAGACCAAGATGTGCCGGAGTTCACAAACATTTTTCATACCCTTCGCACACAATTGGGTATCAAAGATTCTGAGCTACATCTGGTACTCAAATACCGCGGCTGCCTACACAGATACATCCAGGAAGAGATGGAGTTCTTGAACATCTCCTCACTCGGCACAACATACCGATACGCTGTCAAAATCGAGCAAAAGTTCAAACAGAAGAAGCGAGACTTTGGATCTGCAAATCCAAAGCCCAAAGGACAAAGCCAAGGCGGGGTGACCCAAGACAACCCGTCGAAGCCGCAAGAAAAGAACAACACCACGAAGCTGAAGAAGGACACAGGAAAGTGGTGTGAGTTCCACAAGAGTCCCACTCATAACACAAGTGAGTGTCGGACCAAGCAGTCGCTAGTGGCCAAGTTGAAGGCTTCCGAATCAGATGCATGTTCCGAATCTGAGTCAGAACCCGACAAGGGGAATGGCAAAGGGAAGCAGATCATTGATGCGGATCCCAACGCCACTATTGCTACTGCCAAGATCCAGAAAAATGAGCCCGAAGATCCAGAGGAGGGGGAACTTATTTTCCACTCACAGATGTGGGTGAAGGGTTCGCCGCTGCAATTCATTGTCGACAGTGGCAGCCAAAAGAACCTCATTTCAGTAGAGGTCATGAAGCGGTTGGGCCTACCAACTACACCACACACACAGCCATATAGTATCGGTTGGCTTCACGAAGGACGAGATCTCAAAGTTCGCCAGCAGTGCCGCCTTCCCTACAGCATCAAGCCCTTCACAGACAAGGTATTGTGTGATGTTACACCTCTGGATGTTTGTGATGTACTATTAGGCCAGCCATACTTGTGGAGGCGACATGCTGTGTATGAGTCAAGGCCTCGCGCTGTCATCATTTCTTTGGATAATTCATTATACAGGATACCGAAGGTAGCCCCACCTACCGCCACCTCTTTTATCACTGCTAAGAAAGGCAGCAAGCTCATCTTACAGACTAGGAAATTTATTTTCTATCTGGTTCGCTCCCAAAGTAAGGGGAAGATCGTTGCTACATCCATGACCCCCGCGAAGGGTTCCTCCACACAGCAGCAGCAACAGAGGGATACAGTCGTGACAGAACACAGGAAAAACTTCTCCTTACCCGGAGGGGTACCACACAAGTTTCAGGTGGGTGACAAAGTTTGGTTACATTTGTAGAGGGAGCGCCTTACTAGAACCCATCAGAAACTCAGACCACTTCGACATGGTCCTTACACCAGTAACAAGGCTACGGGAAACAATACTTTGAAGCACAACATTCCTCCATTCCTTCACTTGGACCGAGTGTTCAATGTGGACCGTCACCGACCATGCTCCCCACCATTTCTGGACACATCAAAGATTGCAGAACAGCTCACCAGAGACCCAGCTTAGCAGAAGCTTCCTCATCTCAGGGAGGAACTCAACGCAATGGGGACCATTGCTTCCTAAGGGGGGAGGAATGATCCAGGTGGATGTTGGTGGCCACCCACCTATCCCATTTGGACCACCACAACTGTCTCTTTCAGTTTTTCTGTTTCCTTAACTATAACATAGTTTACTATTTTTAGCAGTTTTTCGGGTCCTAAACTTCCGGAGCCGTTTTGGGGCCCTAAACGACGTTTTTTGGGAAATCCACCGCCAACAATTTTTCTGATTAAAAATCATCTTATTTGTCGTAGTCCTCAGAGAGATCTTTCCAACGGGCTATCATGCGCGTCAAACGGAGATAGTACGACCAATTCACGACCCCGGGAAGTTGATGTACCAACTTACCCAAAAACGGGGCCCACAATTTGGTGTTTCATCTTCTAGGGTTAGGTTTTGGAATGTGAAGGGTTTTCCATTGTTTCTCAACAATAAATAGGCCCTCGAGCCTCATTGTAACACATTTTTTGGAGAACAGTTCAGAGGCATGTAGCCGACACATCTCTTCTCAGAGATAAGCTACCATCGCCCTAGCTGGGTTATTTCCATTTCTATTTGTAAGCATATCTTAGTATTTTACAGTAATGAAATGAAGTATTATTTCCGCTATATATTTGTCTTTATGGTTATCTCTGTATTTTATTGCGTTCCTGTTTAAATCCGGATCATGTAGACCCAAAAATTCCAATATAGGAATAAATTTGACTAGTGATTCAACAAAGTATAGCTTGAATAACTCTTCTTTGTAGGCTAAGGTGATTAATCAACACGATACATGAAAGGACTCATTGAAATATAAGAAACAAGCTTTTACATCCTACTAGTGGAAAAGGTGCTAAAGTTTGAACAAATCGATGGATATGGTGAAGGGAAATAACATATATGACACTCTCTAAAATTTGGAAGAGAACCAAGTTAATAATGAAGGAGGGAAAGTGGGGGAGCATCAAAACTAAAATCACAATTTAGGAAGCAATCAAGAAATTCTTACTCAAAATAGAGGACAAAATGAGAAAGACAAAAATAAACAACTCATGGGATGTGGAGATGCTATATGAGCATCATTAACCTACAAACATTGAAGAGGCAGATGAAACATAGCTAGAAAAATTATCTCCACAATCACTTGTATCACCCTCAAAAAAATTAGGACCCATTAAAAATTCTAGACAAGGAGGTGGAATTGATCTCGAAAGCATACATTCAATCTTGGTGAACAGTTCACCAACGCTTTAAACGTTAAAAAAATCCATGAATCTTCTTCTTTAGGGGTTAAAAATGAAAACAACAAGGAAAACATAAAGGACAATAGAGAAGAGAAAAAAAGAGCCAAAAAATCTACCAAATAATTGATATAGGAGATGTGAGAAAAATTAGTGAACTTTTGTATGATAAATCCAATGACAAATTCCTACCTTCCTACCCCCTAAAATCAATAATGAAAGTGATCTCATAGAATATAGGGGGTCAAAATAGTAATTCCAAGCACAAACTCCTCAAGGATAAAATTAGGATTGACACGCCAATAATTATATATGCTTCAAGAAACTTAATGCATGGATGAACAAATCTCCAAAATTTCATTTGTCTAAAAAGTTTGTCAACATATTGCAGTGGATGCTAAGGTAGCATTGGGGGGACTAGCAATCCTATGGGACCCACCAAGGACATCACTCTTTCATATTTTATAGGTGTTCAAAGAACATTTATATGTAAGTTTCAGAAGGTTAGGTCAGAAAATTTTGGAAATATTACTAATGTTTATGGCCTCAAATTTTAGGGGGACAAATATCTTTTTTTAGAATCTTGCAAAATATGTATGATCAATTGGGGAAGGTTTTCTAGATAATCAAAGGGGACATTGATTTAATAAAATCTTTGTCAAAAAAAAGAAGGGATATGTATGCATATTAGAGGAAGGTTCCTCCAATTTTAAGGATTTTATTTAAAACCTCAAGCTGGTAGATATGGATACCAACAATGTAGTTTATACCTAGAATAATAAAATAGGAGGAAATTCTTAGGTGGATTCTTACCTAGATTGCTTTTTATTGTCAAAATCCCTAGCCTTCACATGCATGTCAATTAAAGCTTCAATTTTTCCAAGTTTTGGATAAGATCATTTGCTTATATGTCTAAGTATTAATTGAAAGTAGTTGAAACAACATACCATTTATATTTGAAGCTTTCTAGGTAAGACATCATTCATTTAAAAACAGTATAGAGAAATTGTGGAATGGAGATTCAGTAACTAGAGGAATTATCATGCAAAACTTCTAGGAGTGTCTGGAGTATGTTAAAAATAGTTTGAAAAATGTAATAAACAAGAATTTTGTAATATCCACAAAACAAAGGAAGAAATATCCAAAGAAATGGAAAAAAACAAATAATGGTGGAAGGGAAATCATAAGAGATGGAAAAAAAAATATAGATTCAAACACTACTAGAAGAAAGACACAACCAGGAGAAAATATTATGGAAACAAAATTACAGATACTAATGGTTAAAAGAAGGAGCAAGAAATACCAAGTTCTTCCATAAATCTATGGTGTATTACAGGCAACATAATAGGATTCCTTGCATCAAAGATCCACGAGGGAACATGTTATAAAATCATCAAGATACAGAAGAAGAAGTAATATCCTTCACAAGAAACTACTCATAGAGCCATTCTTGGATCAAAGACCAATGATAAGGAAAATCACTCGAAACATTCTTTCTTTAGTCACTCATGAACAAATTTGTGTTTGTCTTGGTGAAATATCTCCGGTGGACATTGAGAAAATAGTGATGGGGATGCAAAAGGACAAGTCTCCAACATTGGATGGATTCGCAGGAGATTTTTTTCAAACATGCTAGCCAATCATAGGAAAGGATGTGTGGAAATTAGTTGAGAATGAAAGAAGAACACACTCATTCTATTTGTCTTTGGGTATTTCTTCCTTAACTCTTCTCATTCCTAAAGAAATCAAATGTGAAAACCTATCTTCTTATATACCCATTGCATTATGCATGTCATTTACAAAATATTCTAAAGTCACTGAAAATAAGCTTAAGTTGATGCTTCCTAAGCTCATATCTTTTAAGCAAACATGCCATGTTGAAGGAACATATATCTTATATATTATTTCGATAGCTCATGAACTTATTATATCTTTAAATGCTACCAAAAAAGCTTGAATGCATATTAAGATAGGTTTTTTTTAAGGCCTTTGACCACATAAGCTACCAATATATGTATCATATTCTCACTGCCTTTGGCTTCATAGAGAAATGGATCCATTGGGTTCTTTCTCTTATCTCAAAAGCTTTCTTCTCAATCCTAATTAATGGAATTCCTTCAACCATTTTCATCTCTTCTAGAGTTATAGGGGATCCTATCTCTCCCTTTTTATTAACAAGTCATAATTAACAAAGCTTGACAATCGCTTCCATGATTCATTTTATGGGAGACTTGGAGAGAATGTAGCAGGAGAATTTAAAAAAAACTCACAATTTAAAGAAGATGCTTGGGGTAAATTTATCAAAAACATTAGGGAAACTATTTTATCCTGCAATTGGCCCCCCCAAGATTCAATCTGCAACTACCAGGAAGTCATAATTCTTCAATCATTAGATATTGCTCCCTCTTTGCAAATCTCCTCTTGAGTTCCCTCTTCCAAAATGCAACATTCCTTCTAAATGGAGTCCCCCTCTTCTTGGAGCAATAAAACTAAACTTTGATGGTGCCTCTAAAGGCAACCCTAGTTTGCCTATCTAAGTATGAGCATTCACAGATGCTATAGAAGTTATGCTAAATATTTTTGCAGGATTGATAGGCATAGGCAACAACAACTTTGCAGAGCTATATGTGTTGGAATGGGTTGAAGGTGGATATGTTGATTTTTTGCGGCACTTGATAATTAGGTTTGGGTCTTAGAATCTCTAACACAAACTCACTCAAATGCCACAACAAACTACTTTGCACAACAAAATCTACACACATAAGTGAATAAGCTAGTGCACATGACAATTTTTAACTTTTTAAACCCTTATTCGTTATATTATAATCTAGAATACAACAATCATTAGGCTCTCGTACCAGGGATATTGGCCCTTACATACAACCCTAATACAAGGACACAACTAGGGCTTGTTGTCAGTCACTTTGACAACCAATCTACCCTGAACAAGACAACACTTGACCTACTTGCTAATGGTGGCCACACACAACCCTTTCAGTCGACGTGCCCTGAACACAATTGTTGGGTCCTCTTGCCTCCCAATCTATAACACCTCAATCTGCCTCTATCAATGTACATAGCTCCTTTAGGTCACTGATCTTAGGCTCAACACAATCTACCCTCCAGTTGTTCCTTAGTCCATCAAGGATCTAGTTGTCATCATTACGTTGATTTTGCCTATTATCCTTCATCTCAGGACAACCCACCACACAATCCTAATTCTTATTTTTCTTTCATCAATCTGAACAAGGTCTCACCACCTATTTCTATTTGAAATTTCTGGGTACAATTGCAACCCTTATGCCTAAAGCATGCCACACATGGATGTCTCATTGTAAGGGTTTTGAACTTCATATTGTGCATAGAACCAAGCCACTTTAGGACTGAACCTTCATCATGATCTAGGAATAAAGGATATCCCTCACCCAATCAATGCTTGACTGATCTAGGGCTTGTAGATTTTCTGCTATGAGACAACCCATCAGTTAGGCCATTCTCTCCTTGTTTCTTCTCATTCGTTGGCCCTATTCCTCACACCACATTCTCATTCACTTCTGCCCTAAATTCGCACTTCCATACAGATCTTTGGATGCCCTAATCTCATATCACAACCATGGAAAATTGGCCTTAGATCTATGGCCTTATCACTAGGTCATGATCTAATTTCTAAGATTCTCGACCCTTTCTTCCATCACAATCTGAGCACATCCAAAACTAGACCTTAGGGAAATGACTTGAGGTTTGTAGCACCACAAAATTAGCCCTTCCTAGGCCTTAGCCTTTACATAGAAAGAGCCTCCTCTTCTTGCGTAGATTCGCCTTCCTTGAGGACATAATGACATGGAGAACCTTCCCCACAACTATGAGCAACCTTGACCTTCTTTCCAGTCTTGGATCTACCCTTTTATGCTCTCACTCATCCTCCATTAGGTCTCTATGACTCCTGAGGTACTTATACCTCTTCCTAGGGCATGATTACACAAGATAAGCCATCCTTTTGATGTGTCTTCTAGTGATCTACCACTTGCTTTCTTATAGTTTCTCTTCGGCAACGTTTAGCCCTCTCTAGGGTCTTCTTCAAGCCTTGCAGACTTGTCCTTTTACAATAATAACCCCAACTAAATTAAGGTAAGGGTTTCTTCCAGTTAATTAAAACCCCATCATGGTTGACTTAGATTACCATAACTCCTTTTAGGGTTCTCCACTTGCTACGATCAATAAATAATAATTATTTTGCTAGATTTCACACCCACACCTTGGGTACAAAACCCTAACGCTTGGGGTTCTTCGCCCACAAACCCTTTTTTGGTGAAAACTCACACAAACCCAACTCCTATGGTTGTGGAGTACCTCCCAAGCTACACAATTCAAGAGGATATTCAAAATGGATATAACAATTTATTGATAGAAGGGGATTAAAAAATGATCATAAGCATGGTTAAAAAAATTCAAAATTGATTCCTCCCTTCCAAGTTGTTGAAGTGTTGGATATTGGAGGGAGGCCTAGAAAGGATTTACACCACCCTTACGAAAATACTAGCCTCTACTTTGTCTCTTTTGAGAAGATTGGAGAGTATATTCTCTTATAGATAAGAAAAATAGGGAGGTTTGTTGGATGATGGCTCACTTGATTCACTATGGAACAAAGTCAATCAGGAACCTCTCAAGACGTAGTGTTTGGAATTTGGTACATTGGGCTATATCTTTGAATGACTATAATAAGTGGGCATTCCTCGCTAAGAACTAGTGATGGTTGTCCTCACAACAAGGAAAAGAAAAATAAGTCAATTATCAACCAATAAGAAGGACAACCATTAGTTGTTGCTATTTTTGAATGCAATCTCACTCATTACCATTACTCAAGGAAAACCATACCACCTAAGGGCAAACTTTCATTATTACCAGATGTATCTAGGTTGTGGACTGTAAATTTGTGTCCTTACATTCTCAGAAGGGGAGCGAAACATTCTTGGAAGGTGAGCTTTCAAGGTTTTGGACTGTAAATCTATTTCCTTACATTTTGAAGGTGAGCTTTCACTAAGTCAGAAACAATATTAGGTCTTACACTAATCCCAAAAGGTATTTTCAACCTAAGTAGTATTTATAAGAAAGTTAATATCATGTATTTCCACCATCATCAAAGTTAAGAGTAGTGGGATGATATACTTTTAAACAACATTTAACTTCAATCCCATAAAGAAAGTAAATACTATCCTTCATTATATTTGACTTTTTATCCATCAAACTTTATGAATTTGTACCATCTTCATCAAAGCTAGAGTAGGTGGATAATGTGCTTTAACAACATCTAAGCTAGAGTAAGTGGATAACATGCTTTTAACAACATCTAATCTTGATCATATAAATAGAATAAAATAGATACCAGTTTTTATAATTTTCTTTTATAAAATATTTTTGCAAATCTAATTTTAAAATTAACTAAAAATAATTTTAAAATAATAAATTATTTAAAAACTTAAATTGAAATTGAAATTATTAATAAAATTAAATTTAATATTAAAAAGATATAATAAAAAAGCATTATTTTATATCATTAAATGGTTATACCATGAATAATGGTCCTTTTCGAAAAAAATTCAAAAAGCAATCATCCTACTTTGCCAGCCTGTTTTCGTGCTTAACGGTACTAGGCCAGCCTGTTGCAGATGGATTTCAAAATTTTCGAAAATCGCAGGGTAACGGACGGATTTAAAATTTTCACTGAAACAGCATATAATGGCTGCGATTCCATTAAATTGGAATGCAGGTAGAAAAGTGGCCTTTGTTAGTAGAGCGGAGCAGAGCGGCATTTGGGAGTGGAGATTTTTTGTTTGGTGTTTGTTTCTCTTGTTTGGTTTTTGTGCAGTTTCTTGTTTCTTCTTGTGATTTTTTCCATTGTTCTGGTGTTTTCTATTTTTCCTCTTTGGAAAGGGCGGATATTAAGATATGATGAAATTAGGAGCAGATTGAACCTCAGGTATTCACTCTTTTCTTTTTTTCATGTTTGATTTGTAGATGACAATGTATTTTGTAATAATTCATTCTGCAGGGGGCAGGGCTCCTGGGCTCAGGGGTTAAATTTGATGCCTGTATGGACGTATTTTGCATTTTTAACCGTAAAATACGTTTTATTTTTGAACTTCCACGTTATGCGGAACTTGCCATTCATTTTCAAAACCGTCATATTGACGGGCATGTATAAAAATTAAAAGTTTTAATTTTTTTTTTATAATTTTTCTTTATATATATATATAACCTATCGCATTTTTAATATGGTGTACCGCGTGTGACAGTGTGTACCGCGTGTGACAGTGATCAGATCAGGATGCAGATTTTGCATTCAATTAACATTTAATTCACATTCTGCCCTTCGGGTTTACCGCTTACCAGTTATCAAATTAGCATTCAATTCACATTCGGAGTCCTGCTTATGCCGCTTCCGGTCACGCCCTCTGCAGGCTGTGCTTATTTATGATTATTTACTCCCGCTCGAATCCCTTCCCCGAAACCCGAAGGCTCGGCAGTACAGTATCAATATGGAAGGCGGAGGGGCACCTTGCGGAGCATGCAAGTTTCTGAGGAGAAAGTGTGTGAAAGGCTGTGTATTGGCTCCTTACTTATGCTCTGACTAAATGGGCGCACACCAGTTTGGTGCTATACATAAGGTCTTCGGAGCGAGCAACTTCTCTAACCTGTTGATGCAACTGCCTGTTCAAGAACTATATGATGCAGTAGTTAGCGTATTGTATGAGACAGGGGCTCGGCTCCAGGATCCTGTTTATTGCTGCGTTTCGCATATTTAGGCTCTTCAGCAACAGGTATGTTTATCAGATGCAATTGAACTAAATCTTCGCTTTGATGTTGCACATTAGAGGAGGGGAGTTTATTGTTCAGAATTCCACCTATGGACAACAAGACCTAAATGAATTCAGAATGTTGCATATGTCCAAACGTAGAATATGGTTTAAAATATAGTTCCAATACATATAGATTTCGAATTTAATAGTGTTATATATGTTTTAAAATGGCTAATTAACTCCCGTAGAATATTAGGAACACTGTTAAGTCCACTCTTTATATTTTGCAAAGCTCAAGGAATTCAAAGCCTTAGTATAGAATCAAAGTTGATAGACGGATCAGGGTATTGACGTTAGATAGTGGTGGAGATTATGATTCAACTTCTGTCATTGAACCCAAGGCGAAGAGCATTGGCGTTGTTGGCAAGGGTGGATCCGGAAAAACTCTTCTTTTGAAGACGCTCTTCAACAGCCAAAAGGTACGCAGTAATTTTAAGGATGGTTTATTACTTTGGTTCACTGTTTCACAAAGTCCCTCTTTCACTGCTTCTTAGTTCCTACCCATTATCATTTGATGTTCCCAAAATATCTATTTGATGTTCAGATTTTTGTGAAAATATGAGCAGCACTGTTTTACATATTTGAATTTAACTTTAATGTATAGAATATTTTTTAACTATTATTACAAATATCCCTATAAGATTACTTTCGTTTTGCTAGTATATTTCTTTCATTTTTGAATTGCAATGGTTTTAGTAATGTTGCCTTCCTCCATTTCTGAATTAGTTAAAATCACAATGATGGCAAAATCCGTGATGGGCTTATTTTCTGGGCTGATTCCCGTGAATATTATTGACTCGACATGTTGCTTCCATATTCGATCAAGATCATGTCTGTTGTGGTTTTGGACTCGTTTGATTTCGAATGCCTTCTGTTAAGTCTTACAACACCATATTAATATTGGGTGATGTAAGTTGAAGCAAGAAAATATGGTAAAAACTGAATAATTAATTTTGAAATTGGAAAACCAAATACTAAATATTAGTTATTTTGCAATTGATTACCGCGGGCAAATTGGAAAACAAAACACGCCGTTTGCAATTGATTTCCGCGAAAAAATTGGAAATCAAAACTCGCCGTTGCCGGGGATCGAACCCGGGTCACCTGCGGGCCGCGTGATAGGCGGGAATACTCATCGAGTCATCACTATACTACAGTCTACAACGACAAGAGATGTTAGATGTACTAACGTATCTAATAAAAATAAACGGTAAACAAATTCGAGATGGATTACCTGGAGTCCCGGTTTCTTTCTGTGTTGACATTAGATCTTCAAGATATGTTTTGGGATATTAAACCAGCTGAATTCTGAGTAGTGGGTTATGTAAAAAATTGAGCTTTGTTTTGTATTTGTTGCAAAAAATTGGATTGCACTTTCAACAGCGGTTTGTGGAGTAAATAGCATTAGATTGTTGGGTTTTGTCTGAAATGAGGTTGAACACAACTTTTTGTCTGCAAAGTCAGTTGTTGGGAAAGGCTGGGAGCCACCAAAAAGGTCGTTGTATCCAACCAAGAAATCATGCACATTATGTTTTTGGTTTGAAAATTATTTCACAACTATTGTTCTTTTATTGTACAATTTGAAATTAGATGAAACTTGTACAAATAAATTTTAAAAGTCATATGATGGGCAGTTTAAAAATAAAAACGTCATAAAAAAATTCCTTGACGGGTAGGGTCACCCGTCAAATTTAACCCCTGCCTGGGCTAGAGGAGAAGCAGGGGCAGAGCTTCAGGGCCACAGGTAAATCAATTTAAAAATGAATTTGTGTTTGTTTTTCAGTTTCTTAATTCCTTGTAAGGATATGGGAAATTATCCCTCCCTCGAGGGGAGCCCCTCGTCATGCTTTAGCCAGGTCCTTTCTAGCCCTCACTCGAGTGCCATGCTGTAATAAGTCTGCAGAGTCATTCTGTAATAATTCTGCAGGGTATTTTATTTCAGGGGCAGAGTTCCGGGGCTGGAGGAGTTGCAGGAGAAGAGTTTCCGGGCCAGAGAAAATGCAGCGGCGGGGCTTTTGGGGCGGAGGAAATTTGCCGGTTAGTGACCCCAGAGGAAACGCAGAGGCAGGATTTTTGGGGCGGAGGAAATTTGCCGGTTAGTGACCCGAGCCCTGATCTGTATTTAGGCTTTATATTTGTAGCTGTATTGCAATTCATATGTTTTGTTTTTAGATTTATTTTTAAATATTTGTCACTTCAGCAAATTGGAGCAGAAATTTATCAGCTAAGATTGAGTAAATTAACTATACGAAGCACAAGATGATGAACCAGCTAGACCCTAGGTAGATATGGGTATAATAGCCTTTCTACTGAGAAATAAAAATATGGTTATGGCACAGAACTTATTTTCGACGTCTAACCCAATCACAAACATCTGAACCCCAATTACGAATTGGATTAAGAAACTCATGATCCTCTCTGTATGTATTTTCTTGGATTAATTTCATGAACTATTTGTCCTATTGCTAGGAAAACCAACAAAATATACAACCACTGCCATTGATGCTACTTCTCTAGTAGCTGCCCTTGCTTTCCCTTTGCATTTGCACCTGTTCGGCAGGGGTCGGCGGAGAGACGATCCAGTCGAACCCTTTCTTTAGGTACCGGGGAGGGCAATCTGCTTGCCCTCCTTTCTTTCCAGGCGTAAGCAGAACCTCCTTTATTGTTATGCTTTAGCTACCTCCATATATTGATGCAGGTGTTAGCACGGGTGGGTTGAGAGACGATCCCGTCGAACCCTTCCTTTTCTGAAGCAAACCACTGTAGCCAACCACTGCCATTGAACCCTTTCTTTTCTGAAGCAAACCACTAAAACGAATGGCACCCTTTCTTTTCTGAAGCAAACCCCTAAAGCCATTGATGCTGCTTCTTTAGCAGCTAGACTCGAATCCTTTCTTAGGCATCAGGGATATCCTGAGTGTGGTACTGATCTAGCATTATTGGGAGTTGCTAGTGGTAGATGACAATGTATTTATTCTGTATTAATTCATTCTGCGGGGTACCTGCATTTTATTTCAGGGGGCAGAGCTCCTAGTATTATTGGGAGTTGCTAGTAGTAGATGACAATGTATGTATTATGTAATAATTCATTCTGCAGGGTACCTGAATTTTATTTCAGGGGGCAGAGCTCCTGGGCTGGAGGAGAAGCAGGGGCGAGAGGTATATCAATTTTAAAATGAATCATTATTGGGAGTTCTCGAACCCTTTCTTAGGTATCAGGGATATCCTCTGTGGTAGTGATCATGGGGAGTTCTCGAACCCTTTCTCTGATTTCTTCTTGGAATAACTCATTATCATTTTTCATTATTCTTATCTGATTTTTTTGTCATTTATGTTTTCTCTCTTTTCTTCTTGGAATAACTCATTATCATTTTTTTAATGTTTATATTCTTGGTCTGACTTTTTGTTATTTAACCTTTCTCTGTTTTCTTTCTGGAATAACTCATTATGATTTTTTTAATGTTTATATTCTTGGTCTGACTTTTTGTTATTTAACCTTTCTCTGTTTTCTTTCTGGAATAACTCATTATCATTTTTCAATGTAGGTTTATATTCTTGGTCTGACGTTTTCTCATTTGAGCTTTCTCCGTTTTCTTCACCTCGAATTTCTCATAATCTCTGGAACTGCATCTCTCTCTCTGTCTGTTTGGACCAATTGCACCAATTACTTGTCATATTGCTGGGCAAACCAATATACAACCACTGCCATTGATGCTGCTGTAGTCGCTTGTACTGGATGAAGTGCTGATGGCGGCTTGGTTTTAAGTTACTCTGGCAATATAAATGGAATTACAGGTTTCCAATGGAAGCTTAAGTCATTTAATAGGACTTTTTTCTCCAGATTTGATAGTGAAATCGTAATATGGTAGTTTCTTTAAAGAGTAACTAGATAAAGAAAGTGCATATAAAATAGTAGTATGGTACTTAACTAGATAAATCAGGAATTTAAGATTGTAAGTCCAGATTGGTATTATTGATTAATTTACCATGGTTGTTAGTGTAAATCCTAACCTAAAGTCAAATTAAATATTCTTATAAATAGGTATGACCATAAATGTATCTATGTTTATGACCATAAATTGAACATCCACTGAGAAATAAACATGTGGTTATGGTACAGGAACTTCTTTTCCATCTTATCTCTAACCCAATCACAAATATCTGAATCCCAATTACGTCGTAATTGGATCAAGAAACTCGTAATATTCACCATGAATTTCTGGGACCGCATCTCTCTGTAGGTATCTGTTTGGACCAATGGCACCAACTACATCCATTGATGCTGCTTCTCTAGTAGCTACCCTTGCTTCTTTAGTAGCTGGTATTGGGTGAAGTGCTTATGAGCTTGGTTTTATATTACGTCAATATAAATGGTATTACAGGTTTGCAATGGAAGTTTAAGTCATTTATTAGTACTTTTTTTTCTCCAGAATGGATAGCGAAATCATAATATGGTAATTTCTTTAAAGAGTAACTAGATAAAGAAAGTGAAATATGATAGTTTCTCTAAAGAGTAACTAGATAAAGAAAGTGCATTTCTTATTCCAGAAAGGTAGGGTTGTAAGTCCAGATTGGTATCCTTCATTAATTGTTAGTGTAAATCAATGTTGTTAAAAGCGCGAGCGGGATTAAATCGGCGCCGGGAATAAAGCGGAAAAAATCGGCAAAAGCGGGAAAAAGCGGGAAAAAAGCGTTTGGCACAAAAATATTCATTTTTTTTCAATTTTTTTAATATCTAAACCATCTACAACATAAAATAAATACATTGACACATAAATATGATAAAAAAAACTAATATATAAGATGTTTAATATCATTTCTAGCGCTAAAATCACACATAACATTGAATCATGTCCTGAATAGTAAGTCCTGAGTCCCAACTCAGCCTCAAAATATCAACAAAAAATATGATAATGTATCTCATCATGTCATAATGTCATATACAATAAAATGTAAGCCTAATCCTATTGATTTCCTCTGCCCCTCTTGCGAGAAAATGGCACAACTTTCTCTTTCCCTCTAGATGTAGAAGCTGGTGCTCGTGCTGGTGGAAATAGCAGTGGAGTCTGACGTGCTCTAGAAGCTGAAGAACTAGTAGTAGCAGCTACAGGAGGCTAAGGTAGACGGAGACCACGTCCTCTACTGGTGGTAGTGGTAGCTCGGGTAGGCGGTGTCACCTCCTCCTCCTGCTCCTCCTCCTCCACCTGCTCCTCCTCCTCCTCCTGCTCCTGCTCCTGCTCCTCCTCCCCCTCCTCCTCCCCCTCATCCTGCACTAACCAATCATCAGTGGGATCCATGAGAGGCCTCTCGGTCTCAACCCTCCATTCAGCAGTGGTGTCAATCCCATCCAATGAGATGGCTTACATATCAGGTGTCCTCTCTAGTTGCCTCACCCACAATCGAAGATTGTAGTAGACATAGACCATGTCATTAAGTCTATGGGACTCCAACCTGTACAAAGTTCATGAAATAATAATTAATAATTAATATTATAAAAAAAATATTGTTTAAAACTTTAATGAATTCAAAAATTTATTTGGAAATTCGCAATATTTTAAATGTTTAAGTGTTAACCTATTGCGCTTCTTGTTGTGTATTTTTTCAAATACGCTCCAATTGCGCTCACATCCTGAGGAGCTGCATGTTTGGCTGAGGATGTGTACGACAAGCTTTTGCAAAAGGGGTACTCTGCCACCATACATCTTCCACCATGCGTCTACAACAAAATTACAAATAAAATTTTAAATAAACATAAGAAAAAAATGGAATTTGAAGAGACAATGAAATTTGAAACAAACTTACAAAGTACAAACTAAAAAATACCTGGCATTTTAATCGTCCTATCAGTGACAGCCATCTCAAAGCCAAATGTGCCACCTGACATCTTATATGTCTCAATTTGTTTAGAGATCTCTATACGTTGTTCTGGAGATCTCACCATCTTCTGGACACAGGTTAATAATCCTTCCACGACCTCAGCATCAAAATCAAACCCACATGCATAAGAAAATGCAGGGTTCAGGAAAAGCCCAGCAGCATGAATGGGACGATGGAGTGTGTTGTTCCATCGCTCATCAATCACTTCCCATAGAAGGAGTTGTTTCTGAAACCCATCATCTCCCTTATCATCATAGTAGGACCGAATGGCTTCTTTGGCCATGTCCATGGCTTCATACAAATAGCCCATTGCGGGCTTCTCACCATCAACCAACCGAAGAACCTTTACCAAAGGTTTAGTAACGGCGCACACCTCCTGCACTCCCGCCCAGAAGTCTTCCTGGTATGAAACTAGTCTGCATACCGCCTCTCCTTCTGGTTTGCGGCTCATTGACGAAGCACGCCACTCCTCTGAAAGAAACATTCTCTTCAAATCCCACATAGAATTCAAAAGGGATTGAAGAGATATGAAACTCGTCGCAAACCGTGTAATGGCGGGGCGCACCAACTCTTTGTTGTTGGTGAATCTTCTCATCAAGCTAAGCACAGATGTATGATTATATATAAATTTTGTGATGCTTTTTGATGAGTCAACGATATCTTTGACAAAGGGAATTTTCCCTATGTCCTCTAACATCAAATCAATACAATGGGCAGCATAAGGTGTCCAAAATAAAGTAGGATGCCTGTCCATAAGCATTCTACCAGCAGCAACATAATTTGCAGCATTGTCCGTTATGACTTGGACAACATTTTCTGCACCCACCTCCAAAATAAACACATCCAGCAAATCACATAAAGTTCTTGCATCTTTGATTTGATGAGTTGCATCAATAGATTTGATAAACATAGTCCCCTTGGGACAACTAACCAAGAAGTTTATAAGGGTTCTCCCCTTTTGGTCAGTCCAACCATCTGACATAACAGTGCATCCTGTTTGTGCCCATGATGCCCTAAAATCCTCCAATCTTTGGGTGCAGTCACGCTTTTCCTCTTGAAGAATCCGGCCTCTGAAATCATGATAAGAAGGGATTTTGTACCCCGGGCCAACACTGGCAATAACATCAACAACAGGTTGGAAAAATGGATTATTCCTTACAATGCTGAAAGGAATATCACTCCAGAGGAGAAATTTTGCCATCAACCTATCAACTTGTTCTTTTTCAGTTCTTTTTAGCATTGAACCGATAGTTGGTTGTGAACCAGGTGTGGTTCGAGGAGCAAAAAATGATGATGAAGCTACCGGATTGACTGACGCTGCAGTAGAACCAGTACCACTTGGTCCACTTCCTTCAGATGACCTTCTTAGTTGCCTTTTGAGTTCTTCTTTGGCCTCTCTAGTGTGCTCTAATTCTCCCAATGCTCTCATGGCTCTTTAGATAAGTTCAGGATTTGTATTTATACAGGGCCCCACATCATGTCCAGGGATTTGTGCAAGGTGGTACTTCAACCTGTACACCCCCCCGCGTATCTCCTTTCCACACAACTTGCAATTCAAGTTTTGTCTATCATTCAGAGCTTTAGGTTCACCATATTCCCAGAAAGGATCCAATTTCCTTGGCATGTTTGTTTTTGAATTTTGAATTTGCAAACCTATGGAAAAATAAGGATTAGGAAATAGGAATTTAGGATTACATAATACAAATTACAATTTAGCATTTACAAAATGACAAGTTAATTATTTCCAAAATCCCAATTTCCAAACCCAAGTTACCCAACCAAATGCCAATGGCAAATGCCAAAAAACAATGAAAATTCAAAAAACATAAACAATGTTTAAAAAAAATGAAAAAAATAAAATAAAAAATTGGTTCTCATAGTCATAACAAATTACCCATCCCAAATCAATGAAAAATTACAAAAAATTCTTTAAAAACAATGAAAAACAAAGTTTTTAAAGAAGCAAAACAAAAAAAAATTAATCTACATACCGTTTTTATAGACAAATTGGTGATCTTGTCTTGGATTTCTCCTGAAAACACTTGGATTCGCTCCCAAAGTCGACCCAAACCCTTCAGCTCTTCTCCTCCTCCTCCGCGCGGCGACAGTCAGAAATGACTTAAAAAAATTCGTTTTTCTTTATTAAAAGCCCGCTGCCCGCGCCCTCGGCGCTTTTTTCCGTTTAAAGCGCGTTTTTTCGAAAAAAGCACGCTTTTTTTTCGGAAAAAAGCGCTATAAAAAAAACCGGCGCTTTTTTGGGATAAAACGCGCGTTTTATGCGGTATGGTGAAAAAAGCGCGATTTTAACAACACTGGTGTAAATTTTAAGTGAATAAATAAATAATAAAGTGAACTTATAAATAGGCATAATCATAAATGTATCTAAGTTTAAATTGAATAAATTTAAATTGATGTTTTTAGTGGCCCCTCAAATCTACACATTTTTCTGTTGGTTAATTATTTCATTTTAGGTGATTTTCCAAATTTATATAACATGTTTATTAAAATGCTTTATTAATATGATTTTTTTTTGACATGTTTCATGCAGGAAAATAACATTGTTTTTATGCCTTATTAATATGATTTTTTTTCTATTTTTGAGGTTTTTGCCTTATAAAATTTAGATAATATGTTTATTAAAATGCCTTATTAATATGATTTTTAGTTTTTTTTGGGTGTGTTTCATGCAGGAAAATAACAGATGATGTTGATTCAGAAATACAAGGAGGATGAAAACTGATATTAAAGAAGTACAAGGAGTGGAATATTAAGTTAAATTAGAAGCAGATAGATAAATATGTTAGCTTATGATATATAATTTTATTTATTTATCCCTAAATCATGTTTAGGGAAAACCCAAGACTCATATTTAATAAAATCCTTATTCATTTTTGACGGGGAGGGGGTATTCCCTTCCCTAAAGCCCTCATCAAAACCATGGCCATGGTTATTGGTGAGGATTGTTGTGGTTGTTGTTTTATTTTTTTATTTTTTGAATTTTTAAATTTATGCATTGTATTATGTAATGGATGTAGTAATAATTGAAAATTAATAATAATAATAATATCTTCAAATATATTGATAAAATTTATTGAAAATAGAAGTTAAAAAAATTAATTAGATTATTTTAAAACTTAATTGTGAATTTAATATATATTTTTATGTTGTTTTGGAAATCACTTTTATAATTACTTGTATTTTTAATATTATGGTTTTGAATTTATAGTATATGCATTAATTAATTGATATTTTATGATAATGTTATAATTTTTATAAAAATAAAATCATTTTACAAACTTTTTCAATCAACCTACATTTCAAAAATATAAATGACTAACAATCTCATAATACTTTTGAAAACACTCACAAAAATCATAATTTTTTTTTACCATTTTTATAATTACTTGTATTTTATTATTATGGTTTTAAATTTATAGTATATGGTTTTAAATTTATAGTATGTGTGTTAGTGGTGCGTTAATTAATTGATATTTTATGATAATGCTATAGTTTTTTTAAATAATTAAATTATTTTATAAATGCTTTCAATCAATTTACATTTCAAAAATATAAATGATTAACAATATCACAATACATTTCAAAACACTAACAATAATAATATTTTTTTTACTAGCCTAGTGAAGCACCCTACATTTCAGAATCACATCCAATTTTTCTTCTCTATGTAACACAAAAAAATATCTGTAATTGAAAACAACATTTAAAAATTAATCTTTGATAATTTGAAATAAATATACATTTAAAAAATAATTTATGATGATGGAAGCTTTATTGTTAGTTTATGTGTTTTTTTGTTTGTTATGATGTGGAAGTTTGAATGTTTGTTTCTGTGATTGTGTTTGTTGTGTATATTATGTGCTTGTTTGTTTGTTTTTGTTGTGTATAATAATTTTACACATATATAATACAATACTTGAAAAAATATATTTCAAATCTTATTTGTAAAAATTAGATGAATTTGTATTTTAAATGTATGTAATTTTTTGTGTAATGTGTTTATTAATTGTAATTTATTTTGATTTACGTTTATGTGCAATAATATCATACATAAATAATATCATATGAAAATGTTTATTTTTGTATTTTAATTTATATTTTGATTCAATTTATAAATTTATAATTACTTGTATTTTAATATTATAGTATGCTTGTTAATACATTTCAGAACACTAATGATAATAACAAATGCTTTATAAAGCCCATCAAACACCCTATATTTTAAGAATGCATAACATAAAAAATGTCTTTTTTGAAAACAATATTTTAAAAATTAATCTTTGATAATTTGGAATAAATATACATTTAAAAATTAATTTATAATGATGGAAGTTTTATTGTTAGTTTGCGTTGTATATGTGTGTTTGTGTTTGTTGTAATGTGCGAGTTTGAATGTTTGTTTATGTGATGTGTTTGTTTTTGTTTTGTATAATAATTTTACACATGTATAAGACCATATATAAAAATTATATTTCAAATCTTGTTTGTAAAAATTAGTTGAATGTTATATTTTAAATGTTTGTATTTTTTTAACATTGTGTTTATTAATTGTAATTTTTTTTTAATATTTATATTTATGTGCGATAATTTCATATATAAATAATATCATATGAAAATGTTTATTTTTGTATTTTAATTTATATTTTGATTCAATTTTACAATTTTTCTTGCAAGTTTTAATCAATATAAATAAATAACCATAACAATATAATGATACATTTGAAATATGAGATGAATGTTTAATACATTGGATATTGATGTTCAATAGATTTATTTTCAAAGTATTATCTATCACTATAGATTTCATTTTTTTTTTTTTTTTATGATTTGTATTATATGTTTATTAGTTATATTATTATGTGTTTGTATATATGTAATAATTTTATGCATATATAACATCATGAGCAAGAAATTTCAAGTTGTATTTTGATTTATGTTAATGTTTAATTTAACAAAATCATTTTTCTTTCCAGAATTATAATGTAATGTAATGTAATATATGTATTAATTAATTGATATTGTATAATAATGTTATAGGGTTTTTAAACAATAAAATGATTTTACAAATACATTTCAAAATATAAACAATTCACAATATCACAATATATTTTAAAACAATGGCAATAAGTATAAATTATTTACAGGCCTCAAGCACTCTACATCTCAAGACAATATCACAAAATTTCCCATATAACACAAAAAATAATCTTTAATTGAAATCAATATTCTAAAAATTAATTTGAAATAATATACATTTAAAAATTAAATTTTTATTATGATTGAAGTTTTGTTTATATGTTGTGTATGTGTGTTTGGAAATTTAAATGTTTGTTTCTAGCATGTATTTGTTGAATTATGTGTTTATTTATTTGTTTTAGTTGTGTATAATATTTTCACATATATATAATACAAAATGTAAAAATGGAAGTTTAAATGTTTATTTCTATCAATTTATTTGTTGTGTTATGTGTTTGTTTGTTTGTTTTTGTTATGTGTATAATATTTTCATATATATATATATATATATATATATATATATATATATATATATATATAATACAAAATGTAAAATTTATATTTCAAATGAGTGAAATGTTGTGTTTTAAATGTGTATATTTCTTGTATAATGTGTTTGTTAAGTGTATTTTATTTTTATGTGTTTGTGCAATAATTTTCATACGCATATAACATAATATAAAATGTTTATTTTAGTATTTTAATTTAAGAAAATTAAATGTTTATCAAATAATATAATGAATATATTAATTAGTTGATATTTTATAATAATATTATAGATTTTTTAAACAATGAAATGATTTTACTAATACCTTTCAAAAATATAAATGATTCACAATATCAAAATAATTTTAGAACCTTAACAATAATTATATATTATTTATAAGCCTTAAGCACTCTACATCTCAAAGACTATATCAGGAGTTTTCCCATGTAACACAAATAAAAAAATATTTTTAATTGAAATCAATATTCTAAAAATTAATCTTAGATTATTTGAAATAATATACATTTAAAAATTAATTTTTTATGATGGAAGTTCTATTGTTGTGTTTTTGTTTGGAAGTTTATATATTTGTTTCTATCATGTGTTTGTTTTGTTTATTTTTATATTTTAATTTATATTTTGATTCAATTTTACAAATATTTTTTTTATAAGTTGTAAATAATATAAATAAAATACCATATCAATATAATGATACATTTGAAATATGAGATGAATGTTTAATACATTGGATATTGATGTTCAATTTAATAATGTAGAATTTTTCTTCCAAGTATTATCCATCATTATACATTTAAAAAAAATTATGATATGTATTATATATTTATTAATTCTCATGAGCTCCATAGTGAAACTGGCCGTTGGGCAGTTCCTAAAACGCCATGGATGGAAAGGATCTGCCATGGATGGAAAGGATCTGCCATGGATGGAAAGGATCTGCCATATTTGTGAGAATAGGAGCATCGAGGATGAAAACCACTTCCTCTTAGAGTGCCCTGCATACAACCACATTAGATCTCAATTTCACAACCTTTGTTACAATACTGACCTTCCTGGCCTTTTACAATGCCAAAATTATAGTGAACTCGGGAGGCTTCTCTCCAAGCTTTTTGAGCATAGGAATAAAATCTTAAATCAAAATAAATAATTTGTCTTTTTAGGTCCGATAGATCATTATTTGGTCTCAGCGGACGTTAACAACCATCATCATCATCATCATCATCATCATCATCATCATCATCATCATCATCATCATCATCATCATCATCATCATCATCATCATCATCATCATCATCATCATCATCATCATCATCATCATCATCATCATCATCATCATCATCATCATCATCATCATCATCCATAACATTATGAGCAAGAAATTTCAAGTTGTATCTTGATTTATGTTAATGCTTAATTTAACAAGATCATTTTTCTTTTGAGAATTATCATGTAATGTAATATATGTATTAATTAATTGATATTGTATAATAATGTTATAGGGTTTTTAAACAATAAAATGATTTTACAAATACATTTCAAAATATAAACAATTCACAATATCACAATATATTTTAAAACAATGGCAATAAGTATAAATGTTTATATTTGTATTTTAATTTAACAAAATCAGTTCTTTAAAAAATTATCAAATAATATAATAGATATATTAATTAATTGATATTTTATAATAATGTTATAGATTTTTTAAACAATGAACTGATTTTATAAATGTCTTTCAAAAATATAAACGGTTCACAATATCAAAATACATTGAATATCAAAATACATTTCAGAACCGTAACAATAATTATAAATTATTTAAAAGCCTTGAACACTCTACATCTCAAGACTATATTAAGAGTTTTCCCATGTAACACAAATTAAAAAAAAAAAAATTAATTGAAATCAATATTCTAAAAATTAATCTTAGATTATTTGAAATAATATATGTTTAAAAATTATTTTTTATGATGATGGAAGTTTTATTGTTATGTGTTTGGAGGTTTATATATTTATTTCTATCATGTATTTGTTCTGTTATGTGTTTGTTTATTTGTTTTAGTTATGTGTATAATATTGCTACATATATAATACTATATGTCAAAATTATATTTCAAATTTGATCTGTTAATATGAGTTGAATGTTGTATTTTAAATGTTTGTATTTTTTGTATAATGTGTTTGTTAGTTGTAATTCTCATGCATATATAACATCATATAAAAAGTAATTAAAGTCTTTTAGTAGAAATCACAAAAGAAATTTTTTTGGTCTAGGCATTTTGAACCAACAAGTGTGGTTTATCATAGGACCGGATGAAGAGACAAACCATGGCAAAAGCTTAAAAAAAATCATTTTTCTTTAAAGAATGATCAAATTATATATATATATATATATATATATATATATAAATACATTTTTAAATTATAAATAATTCACAATATTAGAATACATTTAAGAACAATGACAATAATTATAAAATATTTATAATTATAAGCCTCAAACACCACATATAACAAATTGAAAATTATAAACCTCAAACACTCTACATTTGAAGACCATATATCACAAAATTTTCAATGTAACATAAATAAAATAAATATCTTTAATTAAAATGGATATTCTAAAAATTAATCTTAGATAATTTTAAATAATATACATTTTTTTTTTATAATGATGGAAACTTTATTGTTGGGTGGTATATGAGTTTGTGCATTTGGAAGTTTAAATATTTGTTGCATTATGTGTTTATTTATTTGTTTAAGTTATGTGTATACTATTTTCACACATATCTAATATATCTAATATTATATGTAAAAATTATATTTCAAATTTTATTTGTTAAAATGAGTTGAATGTTGTATTTTTCTTGTATAATATGTTTTTTAATTGTAATTTATTTTTATTTGTTTGTGCAATAAATTTCATACATGACATCATATAAAAATGTTTATTTTTGTATTTTAATTTAATTTTACAGATTTAATTTTTGTACAAGCTTTAATCAATATAATTAAATAGACTTGGAATAATGGAGAAATATAGAGTGTTTTAGATTAGCTGTTGGTTGAGATCATGGGTCATATTTAGTTCTTGGATCCTATTTATGAGGAAGTTGTTCTATAATCAATATAATTAAATAGACTTGGAATAATGGAGAAATATAGGGTGTTCTAGATTAGCTGTTGATTGAGATTATGGATCATATTTAGTTTTTGGATCCTATTTATGAGGAAGTTGTTCTAACTACTCAACAGATCGGTAATCCTATATACATATATATATGAACATTTTGATTGATTGAATAGATTGAGCTAGGCCCACCTTAGATTAAGCTAGGCCCACTTGAGAGTTGCTCATTTCCTCCTTATTCTGTCTCTCCTAATTTTTAATTGGTATTAGAGCACAGTGTGGAAACCTGTTGTGAGGGATTGTTGTCAGCATGAAGGTGTTTGTTTGAAGCGTTAAAGACTGATTTATATTAGTGATGAAGGCAAGCATGATGTGGAGCGATTTGTGTTAGTTGGTCAAGTTATGTCATGGAAGGAGAGCTTAGAGAGTTACTTCATTTGAGATCTATTGTTGAGATTTTTATCTATTAAAATGAGTTGAATGTTGTATTTTTTTTGTATAATATGTTTTTTAATTGTAATTTATTTTTATTTGTTTTTGCAATAAATTTCATACATAACATCATATAAAAATGTTTATTTTTGTATTTTAATTTATATTTTGATGATTTAATTTTTGTACAAGTTTTAATCAATATAATTAAATAGACTTGGAATAATGGAGAAATATAGGGTGTTTTATATTAATTGTTGGTTGAGATTATTTGTCATATTTAGTTTTTCGATCTTGTTTATGAGGAAGTTGTTCTAACTCCTCAACAGATCCATAATATATATATATATATATATATATACATACACACACACACACACACACACACACACACACACACACACACGAACATTTTGATTGATTGAACAATAGTGTCCTATGTAGGCACTTTTCAAGTTAAGCTAGGCCCACCTGAGAGTCTCATTTCCTTCTTATTCTATCTCTCCTAATTTTTAGTTGGTATTAGAGCACATGTTGTGAGGGATTGTTGCCATCATGAAGGTGTTTGTTTGAAACATTAAATATTGATTTATATTAGTGGTGGAGGCGGGCACGATCTGGAGCGATTTGTGTTCGCTGGTCGAGTTGTGCCGTGGAAGGAGAATTGGGAAAGCTGCTCCATATGAGATCTATTGTTGAGGTGTGGAGGGTCATGCAGAGGGAGAACTTGTTGGAGGTGCCCGTGTGCTGTGAGAGCCTGTGAAGAAGGAATTGAGAGGGCCATTGCTACTGTGTGCCAAGAAATTCATTATAGCTTACGAGATCGTCTTAATTGTGATCGAACCAGTGTTGCAGCAAGTCAGCCACACTTAAGGAGCGACGTGTTGAATGTTCCTCATGGAATGTTGAATGATTTGCCTGTTAGAATCATGGATCAAGTCACCTGTGGAACGTAGCCATCATGCATAATTACATAGATAGTGTGGGAGTGTGGAAGCAACGTTGACTATTTCTTTGTGGAAGAATGAGCTGCATATCGAGGAGGCCGAGAGCGAGTTGCATTAGCAGTCGAAGAGTAAGGCATCTGGTGGTCTGCCTGTCGAGATTGTTGTGTAACTTTGCCTACCTGTGGATATTGTTGTGTAACCCTACGTTGGTTGTTTTGTTATCAAGTTGGAGGGCTCAATCGTGTGGCAAGAGCTGTGTTGGTAGGACAAGCCAAGAGCTTACTAGTGTAAAGTCACATGTGGCTGTTGCGAGCTGAGCTAAGGGCCCAAGCTTGGTCTTGTGCATTAGTGGCATGGATGGCGTGGATTGTTTGTGGCAGTTGCAAGTTGAGATAAGGGACGAGCTTGTGTGCTTCAGGCGTGCATGAAGAATTTGTTATAGGATAGCATGGAGACCCCTGGTGGCATATGTTCGATCTTGTGAACGCTCAATCATGAGACTGGATCACTACATGAGAGGCAGCATAAGGTTGCGGTGAAGCATAGTTGAAGCAAGAAGCTTTAAGGATCGTTGTAAGTTGGAAATCAATCGCTAGAGGGAAGCATTGTCAGCCTTTGGTTCCCTACCTAATAATTTGGTGCATTGGAAAGAGAAGGTTGTTTGAGGGAAGCCATAACCGTGGAAAAAGAAATCAAATAACTGCAATTTTGATTAGCAAGATGTTATGCAGAGACCGTTGTGCGAGAGAAGATTGTTGTGAGGGTCCATCTCACTTGTTGAAAGCCCACCGTCATGCTCGCGAATTAGATTATTGTTTAGATCGCAGGGCCTTTGTTCCAAGGTAGAGGGAAGCTACGAAGGTAGGCAAACGAGTAGAGAGAGTCATTCCACAGAGAGTAGAGAAGTCACGTTGTTTAGTGATCGCACCTAAAGAGTGCCCTCGCTAGCTTGGAATCGTCACCTGTTAATCGAAGGAGATTGAGGCATAAGGAGAGCTTCATCATTGTCCGATCGAAGACCGATAATCAAATCATTGTGTTAAGCTCGTGAAAGTGTGAATTGATGTTGTTATCTGCTTTGAAGCAACTTCAAGAAGTGTGTGACGTAGATGTAGTTGTGAACGTATTCTGTTGCAGAAGATAAAGTGGATCACTACAAGACTAAGTAAATTGCCCAAACATTGAAATACTGTCATGTGAGGTGGATCATTCTTGAACTTTTACTTAGAGGTCGCTACCTGCATAATCACTATGAGTGTGCAAAGGAGATGTTTTTCTTTGCTAGAGGACGTGGACGAATCTAGTGGTCATAGTGGGAAAAATGAATAGAACGATCTCCACTCTGATAAGAGCCAAAACATTGGTAATCTATCTGAGTGAATTGGAAAGTAAGAGAATCACTATCAAGTAATCTAAAAAATCGTTGTTGACTGCTCAATTGGAGCTTGGTGTGATGGCTATGAAATTAAAGGGCCTCGTTTGAGGTTTGTGTGTGTGAGTCTTGTGAGCTCAAGGATTCTTTGCCTTAGCTCGAGTCTCATAGTCAAGCCAATGGATGCTTAGATAATTGGGAAGAGACGTCATTTGAAGTGAGGAGTCATCTGTTTAAAGACATCCTTGTGTGGCCCAAACAATGTATGATTCACTGATTTCCCCAGGTCATGGAGCAGCGACACTGGAAAGAGCATGGAGCAGCGACATTGAATATTGTCGCTCTGTTTCCAAGTTAAAATATTTGTTTTTTTGTTGGTTGGTTGCATATATCTTTGTTGACTGGTTGTATTACTTTTCTCTGGGCCTGATGACGTTGTGTGGACCTCAGATTTGATCCGGGTGGCCTTGAGATGTAAATGAGGATTTGCAGTGGATCGATGTTGTTGTGTTTTGTGTGATTGTTGACTCTAAGCACGAGGGTCATTTCCTGACCTTGCTGATGTGGAGAGACTATTGGATCGGTTCATCAGGCATTGAGAGTTGTGAAGAGCTACATTACGATCTAATGTCTAACTTCAACAACATGCACTGTGGATGAATTTTGGCAATTAGTTGATATGTATATTTATGTTGCACATATACTTCATAAACAAATACCTTCACATGTGTTCCTAGAAGGAGTTTGATGAATGCATTTTGGAAGAGCCAATTGGTGGTCACCGCCTAATTGTGTTGCAGCGGAGGAGTGTTTAGAGGCTGCCAAATTTGGTTTGGTGGTGAATTCAGTGATGGGTCAACAAAGGAGACTAAACTCGAAGAAAACTGAAACATACAAGGAGACATCTTGTTGCGCGCATAAGGAGACATACAAGGAGAAAACTGAAACTGAAACTGATCCAGAGTTAGCGGGACATCTTGCTGTGCACATTGGGGCAGATATCAACAGAAAACACAACCTCTACCAGCAAGGGAGCAAGCAGACCTCCCAGGTCACTTTCAACTGTGTTAAGCACACTCTATATGGAAGAAGCAAATTATGTTTGCCCTCCATTCCTACTTTCATTTGAAATCTTCAACTGTAATGTTGACAATTGTTTGGTTGATTCTAGTGTGGCAGCGAATGTCATGCTGCTCTCCATTGCCAAAAAGATCAATGTGCAATGGAGCAAGACATCCGCACAAATCATCCAACTCGATCAAACATTCGTACGAGCCATTGGTGAACTTCGAGATATGATCATCTAGCTATCTCATGACGGCCGAGTTCACGAGTACATAAACATCGTTGTTGTGGACATACCAGAAGCATATGGCCTACTACTTAGCAGAGATTGGTTCAACAAGATGAACGAATACTTTTCTACAGACTGGTCACACATGTGGCTTACGTACAAGGGTAAAAACAATCTAATCCAGGTGTTATATGAGAGATACATGAGGCACAATGTCACTCATCAATGACGATAATGAACCATTGGCCTTCGTAGAGCTTATGTTCGGCAACTGCCTCTTGCAAACAACGCTGGGGTGTTATCCTGCACAGCCAGATGTAACCCCACCTGACACACAGTTGGGTCTCCTTCCTTTCACAACTAATGGAAATGAAACATGTACAGTGCATCGTAACATAAGTAGCAGTAGTAGTACTTTAAGTGCATAGAAAATCTGTGTGGGTTAACTCGATAATGCAATATAAATCAAAGAAGAATACTATGACCTACTTCTACTATCAATTTGCGAAAGCTTAAAGATCGAGTTGAACAATATAACCAGAAGAAGAAGAATCAATGGCACAATACACATGAAAATACTTTGGGGAAAGCCTCAGCTAAAAACCTCACACTATTGTATTATCATACATGGTGGAAATACATATTAATTATACAAAGCCTTAGCCCTCATAGCTAGCCAACTCTCAGTACAATCCTTACAGATGCTCACAGGGAATCTTGGCTTCTCTGCAACCTTCCTCTCTTCCCTCCAAGCTCCTATTTCCTTGTGATGTTCCTTCTGGATGATTAGCTTTTACCAAGTCGAAAACTAATCCTTCAAAACTGCGTAATCCTCAAGGATGAATCCTTGACTGCATGCATGAGTTTTCTCCATGAGAAAACACATTCAACTGATAGTACACTATCCTTGAACATTTATCTCAATTGGGTCTTTATTAGAATAGACATGCATGAGTCTCTGATGAGGGAATCTTCAGTTAACTGGAGTAGCACTAGTTGAGTGCATTACTGCATCAACTGACTGTTAACTCACTATCAATTCCTCAAACAATTTGGAACTAATTTAACTGGACTTAACTCAGTAAATTGAGTTAACTAATTACAACTCAAATATAACTAAATCTTATCTCCTTAATTTAAGGGATAACTCTTGCATGACTTCAGAAAGACTTCTAACTTGAATTTCTCCTACTAATTAATTTAAAATAAATGAATTAATCATTTCCAAGTAGTTTTTAAGACTAAATTCGACTTTAATTCACAATTTAATTCAAGGACAAATTAAATTGGAATTTTCTTGTTGCCATATTTCAACACTCACTTTTCAACAAGAAAGGGATTATCTGCCACCCTGATCTTGTCTCTATGGAACCCGAATTTACACTTTGACAATTCCGTTGTCAAAATGTCAGCATCTTGCTCCTCTCTCGAAATATACTACAGCAACATGATCCTCCTCGCTACACAGTCTCTAAGATGATGATATCGGATGTTTTTTTTTTTGTAGGCTAAGATGGTGCTCATTCTATTACTTCGATCAAAAAGAACATTACATCAGTTCATAAAACAGTATATGCCCGCCCTCTAGGGGAAACCGGGTCATAATGCCATCTGTAATTCTTGATAGCAGCCCAAAAAAAATATGTCCATAGTCTGATGGAATTTGCTAAATAAACTATGCAATCCTGAAACTTACTAAAACTATTACAAAAGCTACTGCTTTGTATGATATGCATTCTCCTATCTTTGACAAAAACAAAGCTATAACCACAAAAAATTTTGCAAGTTCTAAACATATCTTGAGTTAATCATGGTCTTTCGCAGGTTGCTGCAGCGCCTCTTCCGCTTGCTCCGGCTGGTCCCGTGTTAGCATTTGCTGGATGGTGTTCAGATTCTCCTCCATCCTCATCATGGCTTCATCCTGTTTCAGCATGGCAACTCGCAGAAAACTCAGTTCCAGACGGATGTCCGGGCTTCCTTTAGCCAAATTCACCATTTCCTTCGCCACTTGCAGCAGCGCCTTGGCCAGGATTCCCTTCATCACCCAGTAGAGGTGAAGGGACTGTTTATAAAGGGACATGCGTCCTCTGGTTTGACCCGGGTCATGCAGCAGGAAAGTCCAGTCTTCAACTTCCTCATCAGACTGATCTTGGGTGGCTTCCTCTTCAAGCTTCTGCATTACCTTACGAACCGCCTGGTTGGAAAAGCGAAGGAAAGCCTGTTCGGCTTTGCGCACACGGTCCGTAACAGTCTCTTTCGTCTTCCTGTTCCTTCCCGGCCCCCGCCTGGACGTTTCCCCAGCCTCCTTTCCATGTCCCTTTCGACCACGGGCTCTCTTGCTGGCCCTGTCATCGCCTTTGTCATCAACCGTTCCGCGCTTCCTCAACCCATAACGCCGAAACATCATATCCTCAGCGCCCGCAGGGTTCGCGTTCACCTGCTCGGTTCCTTCCTCAACCAGGTGCTCGTGCTGACGTCCGCTTTCCTTAGTCACATCCGGGATGATGTCTTCCTCCGATTCGTCCTGAACCTCCCAAACAGAGAAGGAAGGCTCCTCCTGCATGAGGTTCTTGCCCTTTCTATCACTGGTTTCCTCCCCTACGCCCTGATGCTCCATCGCCTGTCGCTGTCTCTGCCTAGTCTCCATAATTCCCAGGGGATCGTCCCTCTTCAATCCCTGGTCTCCAGGACTGTTCGCTGCTGTTTTATGCCTCTCAATGGAGCCCGCCCCTCTTGCCCGGATAATGACCTCTCGTAAATCCTTCACCATCAACCCGCTTCGATTATAAAGAGTATTGTTTGCCGCGGGGACGCAGGAGATACCGGTTATCGAGTACCGCCGGTCACTCTCCGGTGAACCACTACTCCCTGCCATCTTGTCATTATTCATTCCTTCTGCTGTGAATCCTGATGAGCCGCCTCCATCTCCAGTCATAGTTCGGGCAATAATAACCTCGCGTTGGGTGAACTTATTCCCAACCGTTTCACCTGCCACCGTAGTACTGTCACCCCGATCTAAGTCCTTCGTCCTGCTGTCTGGCATGATGATTTTGACAAAACCCGATTGCATCCTAATCTTACATCTGGCTCTCCACGAATCCCTATTAGTCCGACCCGCTGGACCGCGCATTATCCTCCGTGGCTTGAGCATGATCCATCTTGATGAGGTCTGCCAGCTCCTTCCACTCCTGATTACCTTCAATGGCTCTCCACTGACTATCAATTGAACTACCACGTCCATTGCAGCCCCGATTCGCCAACTAGTCTGCAGCCTGATTCCCTTTTCGCCGCAGATGATATCGGATGTTGATGTGCTTGGACCTATCATAAAATACTGGATTCTCAGAGAGTTTGATACAACTTTGATTATCACAATAGATCACAGTTGGATCCATCCTCTGATCAAACAAACCAACTAGGATTTTCCACATCCAGATGGCCTCACATGTTGCCTGACTTGCAGCCATGTATTCTGCCTCTATCGAGCTGAGTGAAACCAACCTCTGTTTCCTGGTGTACCAAGAAACTGCCGCTGACCCAAGGCTGAAAATCTCTTATGATGTGCTCTTCCGATCTGATGGACTCCCTGCCCAATCTGCATCAGTGAAGCCCTATAGCTTCACTCCCTTTGTCCGTTTGTACCATAATCCATACTGAGATGTGCCTCTGAGGTATCTCAATACATTCTTTGCCGCCTTCCAAAACATCTTGGTACGTTGAACCATCGCTTGACTCAGTTGGTTCATCGCACAACACAAATATGGTTGTGTGTTCACTAAGTACATCAGTGAACCCACAAGTTGTCTGTACACAGTAGCCTCTACCACTTCTCTTGAAGTAGCAACCTCCTTCCTCCAGTTTCTTACTAGAGGAGTCTGCATGGGCTTGCACTTCTCCATGTGGAATCTCCTGAGTATCTCGTTGGCATACTTTCCCTGAGACACAAACAACTCCCCATCCTTCTACCACACTTCCATGCCAAGAAAGTAATGCATGAGACCCATGTCTTTCATCTCGAATTCTCTTGCAAGGTCCTCCTTGCAAGACATTATCAACTAATCATCACTAGTCAATATGAGATCATCAACATAAAGTACGATGATTAACAACTTACCTTTCACCACGATGTGGTACAGGTTCGCATCCGCTTCACTCTTTGTGAAGCCCAACCCGGTGAAGTAGTTGTCTATCTTGGAGTACCAAGCACGAGGTGCTTACTTCAACCCGTGCAACGCTCTCCTGAGTTGGCACACATGCAACTCATGATCAAAGGTCTCAAAACCTTCCGGCTGCTCTATGTACACCTCTTCCTCAATTTGGCCATTGAGGAATGCAATCTTCACATCCATCTGATGGATCTTCCAACCCATCTGCGCTGATAGTGCCAACATAGATCTGATAGATGAGTACCTTGCGACAGGAGAAAAAGTCTCATCATAGTCAATCCCCTTGACCTGTGAAAAGCCACGGGCAACAAATCTTGCCTTTTTCTTCTCCACACTACCATCAGCAGCTTTCTTTACCTTGTAAAGCCAACGAGAACTCACAACTGACTTGTTCTCCGGTCTCGGAACGACGTCCCAAACACTGTTACGAACTATGGAGTCATACTCCTCCACCATAGCATCTGTTAACACCCAGGTTGTTCCCTATGACTCCCAAGGGAATACGGCCGGGGTAACCACTAACCAATCTTTGGGTTACAGTTCCTAGCCTAACTGCAACCAGAGAGGGCTCTCTCTTTGTGATTTATCTTTGTTATAGTTGTGTTTTTAGGCTAGTTATGATGCTCAGGTTTTGTTTGTGTTTTGGTTGAAGGATCTTTTCCAGTTCTTATGATGTAATACTTTGGTGATGAATTTCCATTGGGCAATGGAGTCTAGATGCTGTGAGATGATCTTAAATGTTGAGTAGTGTTATAACTGCAAGGCCTATTGTGCATTTAACAGACAAGTTTAAATTTGAGTGATGATGTGTGTCAACCAGCAGAAATCTGTTAAGAATTTTCTGTTATGTTGGTGAAATGAAAATGAACACAGAGCACAGGAGCAAAGTTTATGAATTCATGTAACAGTGGCCAATGTGAAAGATGTATTCTGAAAGTGCAGCAGATTAA
The DNA here is from genome assembly GCA_031772625.1 of Pinus tabuliformis. Classification (NCBI taxonomy): domain Eukaryota; kingdom Viridiplantae; phylum Streptophyta; class Pinopsida; order Pinales; family Pinaceae; genus Pinus; species Pinus tabuliformis. The sequence goes on from CM062819.1 coordinate 496,760,482, forward strand.
GAATCACACTTTATATAGATTACACCTGAAGAAAACATTTATAAACAACACAGACTGAACTCAGGGTGCTCAGTGAGCAAATCCTGGGAGTTATTCTTTTTCTCTGTTGCTCAATATTGGAAATCAGATAGCGTATATGGATTTATAATAAAACAAATTGAACATGGAGGGAGTTACAGAGACTTATTGCATGGTAAGATACGCAGGGATCCAGCAGTCATGACCAGGCACAGAACATCTTCAGCACATCATAGCATCCACGAAATTCCATTGCTTTCCTTTATTGACTTTCAGAAAACAATTACAGCATAAGAGACCGTTTAGGAGAAATTTCCAACAACCCTTGCTATATCATGCGAAGGGGTTTATATAGTAATATGTATACAAAATATCTCAGGTATTGAGTCATCTGAGAGAGAGAAAATATCTTCAGTAGTGTTCAGAAAGTAGGCAAGAAGTTATTACAATGTTAAATGCAGCGTAAATGCCATTTATATCTGTCAGGGGATTATTTGACTTTGAGGAGTCACTGAGTCGGTTGCATTACTCTGCATTAATCCTGTAGGTACGCATTTACTTTTGCCTGCGTAATGAGTTCTCGGCTTTGCCAGCTGTGGTTCTCCTTTTTCTGCTTTGTTGGCCGCTTCATCTGCTGAGTTGGCTCAGCTTTGAATTTATGATGCCTGCTGACTTTGCTGACTGTTCTTTTCATCAAAATTTGTAGAAGAAACAGGAATTGATGCATGGCTTAATGTTTACAAAATTCTCTGGATGGCATCTGTCCACCATTCCTGTGTAGGGAGCTGATGTCTGAGGATGGCCTCCATTGTCTCTTCAGCTTCTGTATATTTGAAAAAATTCGGAGCTACATCAAATAAGTGATTCATTTCATTCATTACAAAAAGTAGATTTTCTATTTTACTATAGAAAATCTGTCCTGTAATAGGCCCTGTGTCTTCTGAAGTGCTGGCCTTCTCATTTACTTGTGCTGAGGCAAAAACATTCACTCTTTTGGCATACTGTTCATGGGTGAATAATCTCCCTCCGCTGTTCAGCAAGCTAGGGAGTCCTTTACTTTCCAATACCTGGAATCTCTCCATGAACCTGTTTACCTCTGTTTGCATATCCTGGGTTCTTCTGTCCAATGTCTGCACCAGATTTCTAAGAGTAAGAACCCTCTTGATCATTTGGATAGTCTCAGTTCTATTTGCAATCCCCATGATGGCCAACTGAGAACTTGTCTTGTGATTGAGCACATTGATCATTCTTGTAGCAATTTCAGGCATATTTCCCAATAAGGCCCTTGATGTTCTGATTTCCCTCTGTGCCTTTGGAATGAGCTCTAGTTGCTCATGGATTGTCTCAATGTATGGCCATTGGTCGTTGATGGATTTACCAATATTGGACCATATCATTGCTCTGATCTCAGCTATGATTTTATCTAGCTTGAGCTCATTCTCAAGCTCCTTGATTTTGTCTTTAAGGGCTTTGATTTCCCTGGCCTTCTCTCCCACTTCTCTTTTTGTTTTATCATGCCTTTCATTTACCTTAGCCAGCTGCTCCTTAGTTTCATTCAGCTCCATCATCTGGGCTTCCAACACTTGTATTTCATTCTTTAGCTTTTGCATGTCTAGGCTCTGATCTGTGCTGGTGGGTGCTGCTGCAGTAGATGTGGCTGGTTGTTCAGCCTGCTGAGGTGGAGGTACAGTAGTAGGAACAGTCTCCTCAAGATTTATGACCTGTGGAGGGGGCTGAGATGTTTGCCCTTCTTGTGCTTGTTTTGATGATGTTTGTGGAGGTGCTTGTGCAGCTTCATATTGCCCCAATTTTTCTTGTGCCTTGATAAGCTCTTTGTAAATGGAAATTAGCAGGGCAGTAGAATCCTGCTCATACCTTTGCTTTGCTACCTCATCAGTTTGTGGATGGATAGTGGCTGGAATCTTGATCTTCTTTCTTAGTGCAGCCATGTCAGCATCTCTAAGTTTCAGGATCTCTTGTATCCCTTTGATATCATTGGGATTGTGCCCAATTTCTATAATGATTTCCTCCAGGGATTTGATCCTGTTGTCTTTGGCCTGAGAAGAGGCCCTCTCTAGCTCTAGCTGGGAAGCTGTGGCATTCAGACTGCTTGTTAATTTGTAGTTGTCCAAAGTCTTATCGGCCAATGAAGCATACACCATTTCTCCAGTTTGTTTATGCAGCTCAATTTTGTCCATGGGGTGTATGTCTTTGGCAAGGACCTCTAGGTTGGTCCTAAGGTAGTCAGCAGAAGACTGTGGCCGGAGTGCTGTAGGCATAAAGTGACTCATTGTCAATTTGCCTTCACTTACATCAAAAGCAGACATAAGTCTCTGCTGATTGGAAGGAGCCATGTTCAGTAAGTGATTATACAATTGTACTTTAATAGGGTCACTCCTCCTCTTAATGTCTATAAACTGCTGCTTGATACTTACTTGTCCTTCTTTCTGCTGGCTAGAGGAGCTGACCTCCCCTCCCATGGTCCTGTCCTGTTCCTGCTGGAAGGAACTTGCTGAAGTTTCCCTGCTGGGTGGGCCCATGCCCAATGCCTCTTTGATTGCTATATCATCCTCTGGAAAATCATTGAGTCTTTGCCTCTTCTCTCCTTGGTCTATAGAGGATGTCAAGGGAGTTTCTCTTTCCCTTTTCCTAAAGACAAATGTATCCTCCTTTTGCGGGGTTTGGAGGACCGAGGCATCAAATGTGGTGTCTTGTCTTGTAGGCAATGTTCTTTCAGTGGTCTGAGGAGTCTCCACTGTTTTCTTTTGCTGGGCCGGCTGCTCCTGCCCTTGCTCTTCTTGCTGTTGTTGCTCTTGCTGCCCTGATTCTTCTTGCTGCCCTTGCTGCAGCCCTTCTGCTTGCTGCTGTTGTTTTTGTTGCTGTTCCTGCTGTTGCTCCTGCTCCATCTCTTTCTCTGCCTCCATTTCCTTTTCCTTTCCCTTTTCTGATACTTTTCCAGCAACTCTTGTAGTCTGCTGTGGGGTGGTTGAAGAGGAGGCTGCTGCTCCAATTTGTGTGCTTGGTAGTGAGGGGACCTGTGCATAAAACTCAAGGTCAGCCATCTTCTTTTGGTTGTTTAGAGCTCTTTGATTAAGCTCTTCTTGAGTCACATTTTCTTCTAAAGTTCCTCTTTTCCACTTGCTTTGGTTGGCATATTTTTCTATTTGAGGGAGGCTATAATGACCATAAGCAGACAGTTTGTATTTGAGTCTCCTCATTGTGATGAAGTTGTTGGGGTCATAGGGTTTCCATATGAAACTGTACTTGAGACCAAATCCCCCCAGTATTGTATCTGCTTCCTTCCACCCTTCATCCCTTTCATTGTAAATGAAATGGCCAAGTTGACTCTTGACCTTCAGCTGTGCCTTCTTGCCTCTGCCTGAGAAGTGGAACATATCCACAAAGCCAAACTGCCTGAAGTATTCTAAGGCAAATAGCCTCATTGGCACAAATTTGGGTAATCTGAATGGGGGCAACTCACACCCATATATTCTAATGACGGTGTGGTGTTGGTAGAAATACCAATCCCCAATACTGTATACTTTTGATAAATGTAGGCATCTTTGCATTTCATCTGTCAGTCTGGGAGGAGGTGAACCCAATAGTAAAGTCAAGGCTGGATGGATGAAAAGATCAATAAATTCGCAGTAGGTGTATGGAGAGCAGCTTACTATGTGAAACACGGATGTCCAATACACAACTGATCTCAGATTGCCCTGTGCATCTACTCTCTTCTTTGGGAAAGAGAACTTATCATGCTGGAAGTAAAGGAGCAGATGATATAGGTAAGAGGTGTATCTAAACACCCTTTCTCTTGACAAATTCATCAACTGATCATGCATCTTGTCTGATATGTATGTGGCATAATCATAGTGGATTGGTTTCTTTCCTGGGGAAAACATAAGCATCATTTGTATAACTGTTTCATCCACATGTTCTATTGAATCATATCCCAGGATGGGACTGATCATGTCAACCAGGTCTTGGCCCAATTGGTTGAGGTAAACACAGTTGATAGGAGGAATTTGTAGAGTGTCAGCCTTGATGAACAGCTGGTTGATCTTAGTAATTTGGGCCTCTGTGGTTCTGGCTCCCTGTACTATTAAATCAGCTAGTGACAGAGGGACCAACTTTTGATCTGTCTGGAACTGCAACATCTCCCTGATGGCTTCAGGGGTAATGAGGAACAGAATTGAGCCTGCAGAGTCTAGCACTGCCCTCTGGGATGCATCATAGTGTTCAGCAACTATGTGCACAAGCTCAGGGAATTGATTAACCTGAGGAAGCTTGAAAATTGGGAGGAATGAATCCCAAATTCCCAGTATGTCTGTCCCCCTCTCATGTTTGATCTTTATCTCATTTAGTATTTGCAAATGGAACCTGCTTCTGCTCAACATTTCCTCTGTTATCTTGTAGTCCAAGTCTGCCAATGCTCTGGTGTCAAATGTTCTATTAGGGACATTTAGGGGAGCCACATTGAGGGCTATAGGAGCTACAGGGGGGTCCATGACTCTTCTTTAGGATTTTCTGCTTGTTTAGGGACTGTGTTACTATACAGAGTAACAGCAACAAGATTTCTTTGCACAGAATGGAAATGCCTGGGAAAGAGGTGAATGCAGGGTCTATATCAGTTCAAATACTGTTTGATAGCAGTTAAGACCAAAGTTCAGCTTTCTCTGGCGTCTTTTAATGGTGAAATTTGGTTTCAAATGCGCCTGCCGCGATTATGCAGACGGGGACTGGTTTTCAATAAATTGTAGCTGGGAAAAGGCTCGGCTGGTGTTTTTCGAGGTGATAATTGGAAATTTTAAGGCTCTGCCGAGGATTTCAGTGGTGAATTTCTAAGTTTTGACTTTCTTTAAGCTTACAGAGTGTTTAACAGCGAATTGCAGGCGCACAGAGAACAAACGATGAAGAATTACCTGGTAAAATAGTGAGCAGAGGTTGTGAATGCAGGTTGAACTCGTGCGCTGGAGGCCTCCTGGTTGATTTAGCAGGTTGGCAGCAAATTTGGACGCGGGCGCATGAGGCCGAAATAACAATGAACGAGTGAAAAAGAACGTAAAAACGCGATTTTGGCCATAATATAGATTTTCTAATACTTTGGCGCCTTTTTACGATGACGTCAGCATGGCGTCATTGGTGGGGTCAAGGTCGGATGACGTCATGCTGACGTCATCGGGTGACGTGGCGGGGTCTGGCTGGTCCACAGGGGCAGTGACATGGCAGGACAGGTGGACCAATAGCAGGGCATGGCACTGACGGGACAGCGTACCTGGGTGACGGGGCGCTGACATGTTGCTGACGCGGCGATGACGTGAGCAGGCGGGATGGGGAAACCGGAAACCAACAGTGGTTTCGTATCGCACCGCTCCCTGTACGGGGGCGGTATCCGGCAATTGTACCTCTGACGCATTGTGATGAGGGCGCGTGGCAGCGGAGTGACGTCCTCAAAATACGGACGTCGGGAGATAAGCCTCGTACAGCGGATGAGGTCCGACGTCAGGGTGACCGTTGGATCTGCAGCGGATAATCGGACGGTGGTCGGACGCCTGACGTGACGGGGAGATAGTACGGGTAACTGTCGGACGTCGGAAGGACTCCGACGTGATCAGGGCCGTCAGATCTGGAGGGTCTGATCTAACGGTCGTAGGGGAGGTGACATGGGCGGCATATACGGAAGCGGGCGGAGACAATAAAACCTGTTTTGAACGCATTTCTAATGTATTTTGAAAAAACAATTATATGCGCTTAACCTTGGTTATATGGCGGAAAGTGGGTTTTTGATGCTTTTTGCCCTTTGAAGCGGGTAAAGGTGGGGATTTAGGGCTTTTTATGGGTTTTTATGTGCAAAATGGGTAAAAATAGGGGAATTGGCTCATGAAGGGGAAGGGGTAGTTGGCATAGGTTCATCAACATGACCTGGTGTCATTTGATCCCTGACTCGAGACTTTATTGGCTATAATGCCAAGGGGGTGGGTATTTATAAAATTTTGGGATTTATACACCTTGGTGTTAGTAATATTAGGGAAAAAGGTGATATAAGGGATTTATATAGTAGAGTTAGTGTTAGTATGGAGGAGAGGGTAAGTGGAGGGAGAAACCATTAAGTTTATATGAAACAAACTTGGTTTTAAGAGTAGATCAAAATGAAAAGATCTTTAGACAAGAAATGTGGCTTTTTAAAGATTAAGAACCACCATGAAACCTTAGTCTTTTCCAAGAATCTGAGCTGATGGGGAATGTTAGAAATGAAATTGGAGGGGAGTGAGGGAAATTAGTCATGCTTCCTGCTGTGATCTTTTGCCTTGCTGCCCACCATCACCGTTCTTACAATGATAGGGATAACCTTTCTGCAACCCCAACTACCTACCCAGCTACTTACCTAGCATTTTTATTTCTTCTTGGAGGGTGCACTTGGACTTGCAGACCCTTACTTGCCTTTTCTTTTCTTTGGCTTTTTCTTTTGCTTTTTCTATCTACTTCTAGCCTTATCTCTTCCAAGGTCCCAGATTAGGCTGTTGGGATCCTTTTCTTCTCTACCTAAACTAGTTGTCTGCCAAGATTCAGCTGTTTGGACAGACTTCTTTCTCTAGTCTATAGCATACAATTGAACACATGGCATGATCCAGATTAAACTGTTGGATCATCCATCAAAATTTGAAATAAGGTCAACAACATTGAAACACTTTACACACCCTCTTGCTCTCTAGGAAATATGGGATCTTTGTGAACTCAAAGCAGAGCATATTTGGATTTTCTCTTGCCAATCATGAAATATGAAACCTATTGGTATAGGTATCCAACAGCATCAACCCAAATCGGCTGCTACACTGCTTCCTCAAAGGAAGATGGCTCGATCTCAACACATTCCCCAGCAAGGGCCATGTATCCAGTGTACCTCTTAGGTGACCTCCTCTTTCTAAGCTGAGAAGATGGTGCTCCCACATTCTCTCTCGCATCCTCCAACAATCTGTCAGCTTCTCTTGTGCGCTTCTGTCCATCTCTGGAAGACTCTGCTTGAGTGGATGTCTCCACTCCTGGAGCCTATGCATGCGGTTGCTTCGCATCAGTCTGAGGCTCCTCCTCCTCAGGAACCAACAGTTCCTCCATAGCCTGTGGTTGGAGCTCCCTCTCAAGGGAAACTCGCACGGTCTTCTACTCATTAAACTTGAGATCTCTGCGAACCACTGTCCCCCGATTGGTAGGCAAGTACACCCGATAGTTGTGAGGTGTATCAGTGTACCCCACAAATATCCCCAACTCAGTTGTCGGCTCAAGCTTCTTCCATGAATCCTTTGTCACATGGAAATATACCGATGAGCCAAAGATCCTGAAGTGAACCACATTTGGTCTCTTACCGGAGACAGCTTCCTCTGGTGTCTTCATCCCAAGTATGTGATGTGGGCTTCTATTCTACAAATAGACCGCTGTGTTGGATGCCTTAGCCCAGAAGTGAAGTGGTAGGCCTTGGTCATGCAGCATTTCCCGTGATGCCCCTACAATAGTTTCGTACTTCCTCTCGCCCACCCCATTCTATTGTGGGTTATGAGGTGCCTTCAACTCTCGTTTAATTCCTTTCGTTGCACAGAAGTCCTTAAACTCTTGAGAGACATATTCTCCACCGTTGTCACTTCTCAAGGCCTTGATCTTCTTCCTTGACTCTTTCTCGACCAAGCTTTGAACTCACAAAACTTTGTGAAAGTTTGGTCGTTCTTCTACATGAAATAAATCCAGCATTTACGAGAATAGTCATCAATGAAAATCACATAATACCTTTGCTTCACTGTGGATGCCGTCGAGAATGGTCCACACAAATCAGTACGAACTCGCTCTAAGATAGCCTCTACTCGACTATCTCGATCATGAAAGGAAGACTTGGCGTACTTTCCCAAGGTTCAACCTTTGCATGTGTTAACTTTCTCAAGTTTACCTTTGGGAAGTCTTGTAGATATCTGTTGCGTTATCTTCAAAGCCCCATGATGTAAATGGCCCAACCACCTATGCCACAACTCGCCAATGTCTTGGCTTTGCACCAATTTTGTTTTCATACTCAATGCTTCACAATCATCTACCTCTAGTTTATAGAGATTCTTCACTCGAATCCCTATCCTCTTGGTTTGACCCATGGCTATATGTCTTAGAAATGCCTTTCCTTTACTGAAGACAACATCGTAGCCTTTGTCCTCCAACATCGCGACTGATACCAAGTTCTTCTTCAGTGCAGGCACATACATCACATCTGTCAAGGTGAGAGGAGCTTCATGCTCCCTCTGAAAAGCAACCATGCCCACTCCTAAAACACTATACCTTTCGTCGTCACCCATCTCTATGCGCATCTTGAGGTCTTTCTCCTCCAAGGCACTAAATAATTTTTTATCACTAGTCATGTGGAATGAGGCTCCACTGTCAAGATACTAGACACAACCCATCATTGATGACACAACCCATGCGATGAGGGTAAAGTCCATTTTGAACTGAGAGGCTAATGCCTTACCTTCCAATCCTTCCGAGGATCCCTTCTTGGACTTCTTCGATGGGAAATTAGTCGCATAATGTCCCATCTTGTGACAATTAAAGCATCTTTCTTTATACATGTCACCCTTCTTCCCTCCATTAGAAGAATTCGATTTGAAATGGGAAGCCTACCCCTTCCCTTTCCTTGCCTTACTTGCTAAGGCTAGATTTTCTTCATCATCATTCTTGGATGAAGAACCATCTCGTGTGCTCCTCCTGATCTCCTCCTGCATAAGATCCGATCACAATCGTTCCCAATCCAACAATTTCTCCCTTCCATTCACAAAGTCCTTGTAGTTATTCCAACTCTTTGGAAGGCCAAGGAGAGCAAGGCTCACCATATTATCATCGGCAGTAGTTATTCCCACACTGATAAGCTCATCTCTACAGGTGGTGAGCTTGTTCAGATATGTGGAAATAGTATCGCCCTTCTCCATCTTGATTCTTCGAAGCTTATCCTTGAGCGCCAATTTCCTTTGGTTGCTATTGTTCTGGTAGAGGTCCTTCAATGTCTTCCACATTGAAATATGGAGTATCCTTCCCATGGAGATTGGAGACAATATCGTCTCGAACTCCCTCAAGGATGATCCATCTCGCCTTTGCCACACACTTCTTCCACTCAGCCAACTCTTGTGCATTAGTTGAAGTTGCAAGCCAATGTCTTCTAATACATCCTCCATTCTATCTTTCCATGCTATGTAATTTGAGCTACCTTCCAAGGCATACTCGAGTCTCGAGCCATAGAACGCCATTGGCCAACCTTGAAGTATGATATGAATTCAATTTGCACCTGTAACCCCGAACTTCAAACTTCGAATTCTCTTCTCATTATACTGTTCACAGCCCTGATACTATGTAGAAAATCTTATGGTAGGTTAACACGGTAATGCAATATAAATCAAAGCAGAATACTATAACCTACTTCTACTATCAATTTGCTGAAGCTTAAAGACCGAGTTGAACAATATAACCAAAAGAAGAAGAATCAATGGCACAATACACATGAAAATACTTTGGGGAAATCCTCAACTAAAAACCCCCACACTATTGTGTTATCATGCATGGTGGAAATACATAGGAATTATACAAAGCCTTAGCTCTCACAGCTAGCCAGCTCTCAGTACAATCCTCCCATATGCTCACAGGCAATCTTGGCTTCTTTCCAGCCTTTCTCTCTGCCCTCCAAGCTCCTATTTCCTTGCGATGTTCCTTCTGGATGATTAGCCTTTACCTAGTGGAAAACCAATCCTTCAAAACTGCGTAATCCTCAAGGATGAATCCTTGACTACATGCATGAGTTTTTTCCATGAGAAAACACATTCAACTGATAGTACATTGTCCTTAAACATTTATCTCAACTGGGTCTTTCTCAGAATAAACATGCATGAGTTTTTGATGAGGGAATCTTCAGTTAACTGGAGTAGCACTAGTTGAGTGCATTAATCACTACAACAAAACCAGCGATTTGCGCTAGATTTAGCGCCAGATTTTGGTGCATTTTTTTTGTAATTGTGATGAGCAACCTGGCGCTAAATCTGGCTCTATTGTACAATTTTTAAAGCGTCCTTTTTTGCACCTGATTTTGCATCCTTTTTCACGCTAGATTTTGCATCATTTTTTACACCAAACTATGCATCATTTTTTGCGTCAAATTTTGAACCAAGATTTGCATCTTATTTTATGACAGGTTTTGCTTCTAGTTTTGTGTCATTTTTTGCATCTATTTTTCATTCTCTTTTGCTTCCTATTTTGTGTCATTCTTTGCTTCCATTTTTGCACCATCATTTGCATCAAGTTTACACTGTATTTTGAATCCAATTTAACGTCTTTTTATGCATCCATTTTGTGTCAGTTTTTGCATCTAGTCTTACGCCAGGTTTTGTATCTAGTTTTACACTAGTTTTTGCTTCTATTTTTGCACCAGCTTTGGTGCCTATCTTTGCACCATGTGTTGAATTTGATTTAGCACCAAATTTTGCATCCATTTTTGTGCCCATTTTTGCATCTTTTTTTGGACCATTTTTTACATCCACATTTACGTTTGATTTGTCTCCATTTTTCCCATCTCATTTTGCACCATATTTTGCGTCATTTGTTTCATCCAATTTTGCATCATTTTTAACACCATCTCTTGCATCTAATGTTACATTTTTTTGAGCATCCAAATTTGCATTTATATTTGCATCTTATGTTGAGTCATGTGTTGTGTCCACCTTTGCATCTTATTTTGTGTCTAATGGTACATTCAATTTAAAGCCATTTTTTACGTCTACTTTTGTATTTGTTTTTGCACCAAGTTTTGCATCCAATTTTAAGCTATTTTATGCCCCTTTTTGCACCATTTTTTTGTGTCTACTTGTGTCCAATGTTGCACCATTATTTACACCGACTTTTTCATCCAATTTTGCATTTTTTTGGTGTCTAGTTTTACATCGTTTTCACCATCCAAATTTGCATCTTTTTTTGCCTCATTTTGTGTCCACATTTGCATATAATTTTGTGTCTGAGTTCGAGCCTAAATTTGCATGTGATTAGGAATCATTTTTTACATCCAATATGGCATCTTTGGTTTCACCTTTTTTCAGCCCCATTTTGCATCTTGTTTTATGTCTTTTCTTACATCTTTTTTTTTTTCCTTTTTTGCACCCAAGTTTGCATCCCAAATTTACACCATTATTTGCATCATCATTTGGCATATTAATTTGTATCGTTTTTTGCTTCTTTTTAACGCTCAACTTTGCATCTTATTTTACATCTAGTTGTTGTCTTTTTTTGCATCTAATTTGGTGCCCATTTATGTGTCCTTGTTTTTGCCCAATTTGATATCCTTTTGTATGCCATGTTTTGTTCCCTTCTTTGTGTCAACTATTGCACAATTTTTCACTTCTAATTTAAAACACTTTGTACGTCAATTGTTTGCATTTTGTATTAATTCCTAGTTTAACATCCAATTTTACTTTCAATTTTGCATCCATGGTTACATCCGCATTTGACTTCTTATATAGAGTATATTTTTCTTTACATATATGACCCCCTTTATAGATTCATAATGAAATATATGATAGTTTCTAAATATCATTAAAGCAGATATCACAATTCAAAATCATTTGTAAAGAAATTTAAGAGAAATTGACAACATCCATCCAAAAAAATAACAATGTGTCATTAACAATTTTCAAAACATGTATAAAATAGCAACATAATACTAATAAAATCAGTATTATTTTTAATCAAAACAAGTAAAATTCAAATATGATTAACAAATCAAAATATTTCATGAATATCGTTATTCTACGATAAATTAACAACATACATAAATCAAACTCATCGTATGATTACAAAATCAAAATATCTCATTGATATAGGGTAAATTCACAACACCCATCTAAACATAACAATGTCATTCTACACAATAATTTCTTCATTAAAAAACAATGCATGTGCAAGCCTAGCTACCACCACCAAGATCATCCTCATGATCATCTTGACCATCCTCATTACTCTGATCCACATCGTCACCAACACCGCAACTATCATCATCATCTCCTCCTTCACCACCATCATCCTCATCATCTCCTGATATATGTTGAACATAATTTGGATCATCGTCTTGGCAATCATTACCTATAACATTCTGACAAAAAAAATCAATATTACATGTTAGTATTAATTACATAACACAATGCATGTTTTTGTTATACAATGTTAACCATAAAATGAGGTAAGATATAATATCTAATAGTACTAAAAAATAAAATGAAAATATGGTTTAAAAGTATATTGGAAATCCAACTAAGATTACATACCATAGAGTCCATCCAAACAACAAATTCAACCCATCTCTTTTGCTGCAGCACCTCCTTTTCCAAATGATTTGGAGGTCTTCCATATTTTAGTTCCTATCAATCAGTAAATAGGGAGAAATTAGATAACAATGAATTTCTTCTAGTACAAAATTTATTAAAAAAATATCACATGTTTAATATACTTACAAAGGTTGTTATCAATGCTTTTAAACCATTTTGGCCACTATGATGAGTGACTTTTGTCTTGGTTAACCTCGCCTTGGATGCCTTGTCCTTAAACATAAACCAATTCAATTTATTTTCACACAAATACATGTCTAAGATACTTATAAGTATTAATACATTCTAAATAATGTTTAATGAAAAATTCAATACTTGAATGCTCTCATTGCCGGCTTTTCTTTGTGCATCCAACTTCTCATATGATTTTACAAGTTCTTTCCATACTTTAAAAGGTATGTCAATAGGTCTTTGTTTCAGTCTTTGATCTTGAGGCATTTTTTTAATTTTTCTTGTTTGGTTAAAAATTTTGGTTAAAAAAAACCGAACAAGTAATTCACATCAATGGCATGGGGACTCTATGGATATGTGTAAAAAAATGGCTATAAAGAAAACATCCAAAAAACATATGAGCTCTCCCTTTGATGGTCACTTGGGGCATATGGCTGGAAAGGAACAACTCCATTTTCGAAAATCAAGGACAATCCTTTCTCAAAGTCCTTCCTAATATTTGCATCCCTTTGTTGATCTACACGATGTAACCCTAGGTCACAAGTACCTCTCTAGGGCTTTGTATATGGTACACTGCTCCTACACATAGACAATTGTGCCCTTGTCCATTGAAAGTACCTTTACTTAGCTTTGATTCATCTGATATATCACCTTGATCCATATAACTTAGAATATCATTTAGGTGAAAATTGGGAAGCCTCCTGTGTGGTATAATTCCACTAAAAAGCAGAAGGAGGATTGCTGAGGTGACAATGGAAATGCACCTCGTTGTTCTATTAATGTCTGGCCTTTGCCTTGTGAGAGCTTGCTATATTTTGAAGAAACATGCCTGATATCATTAAATCGCGGTCATGGTAGTTCGACAGTGATTATATTCCTTCCTGGAACCAACATTGCACTGAAGGCAGGGCACACTTCAAAATTGTTGAAAAAAATGTATACACCATGATAGAAAATGACAATAAAAAAGATGTATGTGGTAGATTGAGCAAGGTAATAACCATTCCTGGAAAGTATCAACTTGTAGCTATTATAGTAAATGTTGTATTCATTTTTCAGATAGTTTTTGGGGACAGTCCTTCAAGGATGTATCAATGCCCTACTCAAGAATACATGCTTGAAGATGCCCTGAGAATGACATTGGTGCCATTCTTTGGCATACTTTAGAAAATAAAATTGATTCTCTTGTAAGGCAGAAGAACACACCAATTGGTCATATGGATCACCACATTGTTGAAATTTGTTCCGGGAATGCCTTGCAAAAGAACAGTGATTTGTGTCCAAAGGGAACAGAAGAGTGCAGAACTGATAATATGGCCTTGACATGCAAACTGCTGAATCTGTGCAAGACTAAAAAATACAACAGTCTTGTACTTTTTCATATAGTCTTAAAACCAGAATCCAAAAACATGCAGTAAAGGGGGATATTGTTTTCTCGGAAGAGATGCTCAAGAGCCAAGAAAACACCTTATGGTTTGACAACAATTATAACAATCCTTTGCAGGGATGGGTAGATATATCATGTAGCAGAATATGTCCAAAGTTACAGTCCCTTCATGACATACTTCATTTGCAGGCATCCAAATTCATTCCCAGAGAGGCATTGACAGAGATTCCAACTTGTAACCATTCAGAGTTTGATGTCTCCCTATTTTCCATGATGACTAAGCACTAAGGGAAGGGGCATTGTGCTTCCAAGATGTTAAGGTGGCTGCATTGGATCACTGACTTCACCTAGTAGCTGCATTTTGTACATGCTACAATAGGGTAGGAAAATGAATAAGTTCACTTGAGCAGTAGTGTAACAAAAATAAGCTCCCTTGAGCATTTTATTTGGTTTTATTGTCAATGATGTGTTTGTTGATGAGGAGGTCAATCTCATGTGTACATGACAAGATTCTGAGGTTCTCATGCACTTCTGAGAAGAGCACATGTCCCCAAGTAGGAGCCAGCTGTTACCCATTATTTTGCACAGGGGTACCCCTATTGAATTTACTCACTAACCTAGTGTTTTTCATCTCTAAGAACCTCAAGGACTTGGCTTGTTGGTTTTATGGACATTGACAGAGGATTTGATGACATGGTGGTTAAACAGTGATGTAGTATTTGATGATGTACAGCCCCTTTGTTGGAGCACACAGGGTTCAAGCATGGCATGTTCTTCAGTCAGAATTTTGAGCATCTTCATGTTTCCCTAGGCAATTCACAGATCTCAAGGTAGTTCATGCATTTCAAGGCACAGGTCACATCCTCCAAGGCACACATGGGCTAGTTTCACTCACATGGACCTCTTCTTGACATGCCATGTGAAAATTCCTAGAGCACTCTCATGTTTTGAGCCTCTTTTTACTAAATTTGTGGGGCGACCCACTAACTTGGACATCCATATGGCTGTTGACGATTTTACAACTTATTTTATGACATGGAGAATCATTTTCATGCTTCATGGAGGTGTCTTTAATTGAGATATGGACATGGTCATGCCTTGGAGGCACCTTTGGAGGGATTATGAGCGCTATTTGAGGAGTCACCCACTTCTAGAGGGTTTATTCCACTTATTTAGAAGGTTGTTACACACTTGAGAACTAGACGATCCCTAGGCATCCCTTTGTTGATCTACACACTAGGCATCCCTTTGTTCATCTACACGATGTAACCCTAGGTCACAAGTACCTCTCTAGGGCTTTGTATATGGTACACTGCTCCTACACATAGACAATTGTGCCCTTGTCCATTGAAAGTACCTTTACTTAGCTTTGATTCATCTGATATATCACCTTGATCCATATAACTTAGAATATCATTTAGGTGAAAATTGGGAAGCCTCCTGTGTGGTATAATTCCACTAAAAAGCAGAAGGAGGATTGCTGAGGTGACAATGGAAATGCACCTCATTGTTTAATTAATGTCTGGCCTTTGCCTTGTGAGAGCTTGCTAGATTTTGAAGAAACAGGCCTGATATCATTAAATGGCAGTCATGGTAGTTCGACAGTGATTATATTCCTTCCTGGAACCAACATTGCACTGAAGGCAGGGCACACTTCAAAATTGTTGAAAACAATGTATACACCATGATAGAAAATGACAATAAAAAAGATGTATGTGGTAGATTGAGCAAGGTAATAACCATTCCTGGAAAGTATCAACTTGTAGCTATTATAGTAAATGTTGTATTCATTTTTCAGATAGTTTTTGGGGACAGTCCTTCAAGGATGTATCAATGCCCTACTCAAGAATACATGCTTGAAGATGCCCTGAGAATGACATTGGTGCCATTCTTTGGCATACTTTAGAAAATAAAATTGATTCTCTTGTAAGGCAGAAGAACACACCAATTGGTCATATGGATCACCACATTATTGAAATTTGTTCCGGGAATGCCTTGCAAAAGAACAGTGATTTGTGTCCAAAGGGAACAGAAGAGTGCAGAACTGATAATATGGCCTTGACATGCAAACTGCTGAATCTGTGCAAGACTAAAAAATACAACAGTCTTGTACTTTTTCATATAGTCTTAAAACCAGAATCCAAAAACATGCAGTAAAGGGGGATATTGTTTTCTCGGAAGAGATGCTCATGAGCCAAGAAAACACCTTATGGTTTGACAACAATTATAACAGTCCTTTGCACGGATGGGTAGATATATCATGTAGCAGAACATGTCCAAAGTTACAGCCCTTTCATGACATACTTCATTTGCAGGCATCCAAATTCATTCCCAGAGAGGCATTGATAGAGATTCCAACTTGTAACCATTCAGAGTTTGATGTCTCCCTGTTTTCCATGATGACTAAGCACTGAGGGAAGGGGCATTGTGCTTCCAAGATGTTAAGGTGGCTGCATTGGATCACTGACTTCACCTAGTAGCTGCATTTTGTACATGCTACAGTAGGGTAGGAAAATGAATAAGTTCACTTGAGCAGTAGTTCAATGATGTGTTTGTTGATGAGGAGGTCAATCTCATGTGTACATGACAAGATTCTGAGGTTCTCATGCACTTCTGAGAAGAGCACATGTCCCCAAGTAGGAGCCAGCTGTTACCCATTATTTTTCACAGGGGTACCCCTATTGAATTTACTTACTAACCTAGTGTTTTTCATCACTAAGAACGTCAAGGACTTGGCTTGTTGGTTTTATGGACATTGACAGAGGATTTGATGACATGGTGGTTAATCAGTGATGTAGTATTTGATGATGTACAGCCCCTTTGTTGGAGCACATAGGGTTCAAGCATGGCATGTTCTTCAGTCAGAATTTTGAGCATCTTCATGTTTCCCTAGGCAATTCACAGATCTCAAGGTAGTTCATGCATTTCAAGGCACAGGTCACATCCTCCAAGGCACACATGCGCTAGTTTCACTCACATGGACCTCTTCTTGACATGCCATGTGAAAATTCCTAGAGCACTCTCATGTTTTGAGCCTCTTTTTACTAAATTTGTGGGGCGACCCACTAACTTGGACATCCATATGGCTGTTGACGATTTTACAACTTATTTTATGACATGGAGAATCATTTTCATGCTTCATGGAGGTGTCTTTAATTGAGATATGGACATGGTCATGCCTTGGAGGCACCTTTGGAGGGATTATGAGCGCTATTTGAGGAGTCACCCACTTCTAGAGGGTTTATTCCACTTATTTAGAAGTTGTTACACACTTGAGAACTAGACGATCCCTAGGCATCCCTTTGTTGATCTACACACTAGGCATCCCTTTGTTGATCTACACGATGTAACCCTAGGTCACAAGTACCTCTCTAGGGCTTTGTATATGGTACACTGCTCCTACACATAGACAATTGTGCCCTTGTCCATTGAAAGTACCTTTACTTAGCTTTGATTCATCTGATATATCACCTTGATCCATATAACTTAGAATATCATTTAGGTGAAAATTGGGAAGCCTCCTGTGTGGTATAATTCCACTAAAAAGCAGAAGGAGGATTGCTGAGGTGACAATGGAAATGCACCTCATTGTTCTATTAATGTCTGGCCTTTGCCTTGTGAGAGCTTGCTAGATTTTGAAGAAACAGGCCTGATATCATTAAATGGCAGTCATGGTAGTTCGACAGTGATTATATTCCTTCCTGGAACCAACATTGCACTGAAGGCAGGGCACACTTCAAAATTGTTGAAAAAAATGTATACACCATGATAGAAAATGACAATAAAGAAGATGTATGTGGTAGATTGAGCAAGGTAATAACCATTCCTGGAAAGTATCCACTTGTAGCTATTATAGTAAATGTTGTATTCATTTTTCAGATAGTTTTTGGGGACAGTCCTTCAAGGATGTATCAATGCCCTACTCAAGAATACATGCTTGAAGATGCCCTGAGAATGACATTGGTGCCATTCTTTGGCATACTTTAGAAAATAAAATTGATTCTCTTGTAAGGCAGAAGAACACACCAATTGGTCATATGGATCACCACATTGTTGAAATTTGTTCCGGGAATGCCTTGCAAAAGAACAGTGATTTGTGTCCAAAGGGAACAGAAGAGTGCAGAACTGATAATATGGCCTTGACATGCAAACTGCTGAATCTGTGCAAGACTAAAAAATACAATAGTCTTGTACTTTTTCATATAGTCTTAAAACCAGAATCCAAAAACATGCAGTAAAGGGGGATATTGTTTTCTCGGAAGAGATGCTCAAGAGCCAAGAAAACACCTTATGGTTTGACAACAATTATAACAGTCCTTTGCAGGGATGGGTAGATATATCATGTAGCAGAACATGTCCAAAGTTACAACCCCTTCATGACATACTTCATTTGCAGGCATCCAAATTCATTCCCAGAGAGGCATTGACAGAGATTCCAACTTGTAACCATTCAGAGTTTGATGTCTCCCTGTTATCCATGATGACTAAGCACTAAGGGAAGGGGCATTGTGCTTCCAAGATGTTAAGGTGGCTGCATTGGATCACTGACTTCACCTAGTAGCTGCGTTTTGTACATGCTACAGTAGGGTAGGAAAATGAATAAGTTCACTTGAGCAGTAGTGTAACAAAAATAAGCTCCCTTGAGCATTTTATTTGGTTTTATTGTCAATGATGTGTTTGTTGATGAGGAGGTCAATCTCATGTGTACATGACAAGATTCTGAGGTTCTCATGCACTTCTGAGAAGAGCACATGTCCCCAAGTAGGAGCCAGCTGTTACCCATTATTTTGCACAGGGGTACCCCTATTGAATTTACTTACTAACCTAGTGTTTTTCATCACTAAGAACCTCAAGGACTTGGCTTGTTGGTTTTATGGACATTGACAGAGGATTTGATGACATGGTGGTTAATCAATGATGTAGTATTTGATGATGTACAACCCCTTTGTTGGAGCACATAGGGTTCAAGCATGGCATGTTCTTCAGTCAGAATTTTGAGCATCTTCATGTTTCCCTAGGCAATTCACAGATCTCAAGGTAGTTCATGCATTTCAAGGCACAGGTCACATCCTCCAAGGCACACATGGGCTAGTTTCACTCACATGGACCTCTTCTTGACATGCCATGTGAAAATTCCTAGAGCACTCTCATGTTTTGAGCCTCTTTTTACTAAATTTGTGGGGCGACCCACTAACTTGGACATCCATATGGCTGTTGACGATTTTACAACTTATTTTATGACATGGAGAATCATTTTCATGCTTCATGGAGGTGTCTTTAATTGAGATATGGACATGGTCATGCCTTGGAGGCACCTTTGGAGGGATTATGAGCGTTATTTGAGGATTCACCCACTTCTAGAGGGTTTATTCCACTTATTTAGAAGGTTGTTACACACTTGAGAACTAGACGCCGTACTCTTGCTTGCATGGGATATCACTTCACCATGTTTTGAGGATTGGACCACACTTTCTTAAGGGAACATTGAGCATCCACAACTTTTGGGGAACCTTTGGAGGCTAGATGTGCCACCTTAGAGCCTCATTCGTCATTCTTTAAAGGATACATCCCTCTCCTTGGGGGTTACTTCATGTTGATCATTGTACATGTGGCTTGACCACTTTATTTTATTGTTGATTAGAGTAACGAGTTGTAGGAGAAGTGCATTTTATTTTTCTTAGGCCAAGATCTAAAGAATCACATGAGATAATATTATTTTATTATAAAGGAAGTCTAGCATCACTCTATGTAAAGAGATGCACTTCCTCAATTTCACTCATGGTTGGATTTTTGTAGCTCTCACTCCTTGGAACTTAATTGACATATCTTTCTTGGAGCATTTATGGTGTAAGGGATTCTTTTTTTTGTGGATGATTGTTTTCAATTCTTGAAGCTTCTCTTTCTTGGTTATTATTTGAATTTTGGTGCATACAGATTAATGATGAAATGCTCGTCTTCTACAAGACTTCAAGATCAATCCATTTAGGGGGTAAGTTACCACTTGGAAGGGAGATGTTTTAGGGTTTTTCTTCTGCATTATTCCTTTGTTGATTTGGTGATTATTTGGCACCTTGCTATGTTTTTCCTTTGGTTCCCTAGTAAGAAGTATTAAGTACATTTATCAAAACATATTTGATCTTGTTGGTGAAGGTTTTCCATTGAAAGTTCCCTTCTTGTAGACCTTGATATTCATTTTTATTCTTCATTGAGTGAGGGATCACTCTTTCCTTTTGGTTCTAGACTCTAGTCTCAAACCCCTAATCCTTGAAGGAAATAAGCCACTTCTCCGAAGAGTTTCTTCTTGACCTCATAAGCCATTTGATTCTCCTTCCATCACTTATTCTAAAACCCTAAAAACTCCAAAACTCTATTTTACTAAGGCTTCTCTCAACTTCACCTTGTGCCTCATTTCTTTATCTTATTAATAGTATTAGGTATATCCCCTTGAGCCAAAGGAGAGCCAGCCTAAAGTGAAGAGGATAGGTTGTTGAGGTGAAGGTGGTGACCATCCTAATAGTTCCCTGAAGTTGTACATTGTGGATTAGGGTTCTTATCATTACATACAATTTGAGAGGTAACAAGAAGAATGCACCCTTCCCCACAGAAGCAGCGAATGATTGGAGATGAATTGAATTCTTAAAGGAGGTGGGAGTATTTTGTGGACTCCAAGCAACTAACTATGACAAGGGGCAAGCAACAGCATTGTCTTGTGGGGGAATCTTATGGAGTTAATTTGCTAATTTTGCAGCAGTTTCTTAATTGTATTTCAAGAAAACCTGCTAGCTCATTTGCATGTGAGAGAGATTGCAAGACAGTACATTTCATTGTCCCCAATAAGAGAAACAAGTTGAAATTAAAGAAATTATGATACCTGGTTTTTGTGAATAGCAGTTTATGGTTACCGAATAACAATATGTTAAAAAAGGCCTCCAAGCATGACATTCTACTTTCTGATCATAAAACAAGAGGTTAACACTAATAATACACCTTTCATCCCCCAGTCCATGGATGCATTAAACTATTACTCATCAGTGTTTGAGTCGCTAGATGCTACACTTAAAAGGGATAGCAGAAATCGTATGAATGTTGAAAAACAATGCCTTGCCTGAGACACAGTGAACATAATTTCTTGTGAGGGAGAAGAAAGGATTGAGAGGTATGAAGTTACAGGAAAATGGAGAGCTAGAGTGACTATGGCAGGATTTAGTGTATATCATCTCAGTGCTAATGTTAAGGACACGGTTAAATCTTTGCTCTGTTAATCATATTGCAATAGCTATAAGACTAAGGAAGAAGGAGGAGCTATGTATTTACTATTTTGGATGGTTGGACAAAATTCTCATTGCAACATCTGCTTGGCATTGAGAGGCAACGACTATAAGAATGTTCTTGTACAAGAATTTGTTATAGTTTATCAATACCATTGTTGAAACTGCATGTGACTTTCATGTGTGTCAGGGAAGAGTTCAGAAACCTGACACAATAACTTATTATAGGGGTAAAAGATGAAACTAATTTAAGGAAACAATGGTTTTTACCTGTCCTGTTCAACCAGGGATAAGATAGTTATTCGTTTGTATTTTGCTTCCTTATCCAGGTAGACAGGAAAATGCTAAGGCTTGCTAAAATCAATGATATGCCTGCCTACACAGTGGGTAATTGGATAGAGATAGTTACTATTTAACTTTCAGGAACTTATACTTCACTAGCTAAAAAGTTTTGGATTATTTTTTCTTATGACCTTGAGTACAGAGTCCCATAATCAACTAGAAGAAAAATCAAGTCTCTCTTTCAATTGCTTGAACCAGGACTATATCACAGATATTGCAGCAATAAAAGAAATAATTCCAGTCTATAGAAAGGTAGCATAGTAATAACATACTTGAGTTTTCGGGGTGCTTCAAACAATCTCGTCCTAAAGATAGGATTCCAGGTTGTTTGCAGATTTTAATTGGTGAGGTTGGCTCTAATTTTGGAACTTTGTTGGCTCTGCTGCAAGTATCATTTTGCCCCAAATCTTCGCCAAGCCTTTTTCATGGACTCACTAAAGGACTCTCATTTTCTGCATCCTTCATATGAGTAAACCTTCGACCCAGCACTGGTTTTCAATACAAACTTTCAAATAGAGAAACTGGCAGTTTGGAGCAGGTTATAAGACCTCCTTCTATAATGAACAGAGATGACCCCGGAATGTGGAAAAAGTTCTCCCCTTCAACCGGTGCTAAAGAAAACAAAGAGCTTCTCTCTGAAATCTCTAACGGCGTGCTTGGATGGCCTAATCTGACCAAAACTACAAAAACGTACCATGAGTTTTCCTCTACGTTGTTATATTGTGAAGGATAGTGTTTCCCTCAATTACTAACCGTTCCAATAGCCCCTGCTTCCTGATCCATTAGTTTTGACTTCTCCAGACACTAAAGAGCATTAACGATTCTATTCCATTACACAAAGATGAGCTGGAAGGGAAAACCCTTCGGAGCACAGTATTTCATGTTGAGGTATCAAATTCTTGGTTCCATGGAAATAGAAACCGCATGAAGATATCTACGAACCACTTGAACATAAAAAATGTTCAGTCTCAAAACTCTGAAGTAAATTTGTAAAGAATGTAGCATTAGCTTTCTTGGCTTAGTGAAATCCCTAATTTTCTATCCTATTTGCCTGTCTTAAAAATCTCACGAAAACCTGTAAAGATTGTGCCATTGTGTACGCTTAGCCTCTAAAAGCCCTAGCTTTCTATCTTCTTCTGTGTAATTTGAATAGAACACCATCAAATACCAGAATTATCAATTCCCATTCTCCAAAACTTTTAAATGTGCGGAACTGCGACATAACTCATTCAATCAAACCACTCGAAATGCATCTGAATGCTGATCCATTAACTTAAAGAACTTCTTCCCAAACTCTGCCATTTTTTAAACAAAATTTTGAGCACAACCTTGTCTAGTCCATTTATAGAGAGCGTTAGTTTATGAAATCTTGCCTGTAAGCCAAAATAGAGTCAAAATTTTCCATTGAAAGCTCAGAATAACTGAACCAGAAATAACCCTTGTGAAATTTGCTGCTTAAAACATTGTTTTGAGCACGGCCTCTTTCTTCAGATTTATTTTAGATAATATGTTAGCTTATTTAATGAAATATTTCCAGAAAGTTGAAATATGGCAAATTTTTCCAATCAAGAACTCTAAATAATTTCATTAGGACAAGGCGTAGAGGATTCATGACGGCCACAAGAAAATAATGGCGCTTTGCAATTTTAGCACTCTCTTGCAGAAAAATACCTTTTCTGAAATCGTTTTGACCACGAAGAAACGCAGATGAACTGTTGGAAGTCGTGCAGAGAGAGATCTGGTGGCTCGTGGATCGATTCTGGGGCAATGTTTATGCGATAGCAAACCGTGATTGTTCATATGCGAGCTACTGAGCTCGTTGAGAGGGATACGCGCAATGGCTCCAAACTACCAAGAGGATTTGAATTTAAAGGCGAGATAGAATATCTACCGTCCGATCATGTCATCGACGGCCATATATTTGTGTTTCAGTAAAACGGATTTTCAAAGAATTTGAAATATTATACATTTTATAGAATTTGAAATATTATACATTCTATTATTTAGGCTGAATAATAGTTTTACTTTGGAAAAATAATTGGGCACATCAAATAAAATATTGATGCGACGGACATAGAACTCCGAAACAATAATGCACCTTTCTCTTACTCCAAAAACAATAATGCACCCTTCTCTAGCTGATGTGTCAATGCTTTCTTTGAAGTGGAACTTAAAGAATTAAGTAATTATTCATTATTAAATTGGGATTTTATATAAATTAATTGATTATTTATTAATGTTAATTTCATTTTATAATTTTATAGTAATTTTTAATAGATTTTTGTTAAAGATAATTATTTGAGCTATTATTGTATCAAGATTTTTGTTGTGTCTTTTATTATTATATTTTAATCCACTTTAAACATGCTCAAAATATGTTTTCATCTTCATTTGTGGAGATTATCTACTTGCATATTCAAAAAGTTTTGATGTAGTTTTTGCCTTGAAAAATGATTATTGTGATTGTAATGGTGAGAAATTATTCTATAAACAGTGTTAAGTGTTATTTAGAATAAATGAGAAATTCTTTTTGAATATATAAGACTAATCTTTGAGAGAATAGATATATATTCCCTAATTATCACATAAACAAGGGGTTAATCTTGCATTTAGTGCTTTATCTTTGTAGAGTTTCGCTAAACAAAGGGAATACCTCCTCCTGCGTGACTTCGATTGTCCCTCCCTCTTACAGGATTGCCAAGCATTAAGAATTGAATCTTCTTTATTTTAAAGATGTAGTCTTGTTGAATATACCAAAAACATAGTAGGATTCTTTCATTATTGACAAAATCAAGCACATGTGCAAGGGAAGTATTCATCTATGGATGGTTAACAAGCTCATTAATAACTACAAGCAAACGCTTCAAACTATGTATTTAATGATCTCTAGTCATCATCTAAAGAGTTCAAGAATCAAATCAATTCCAACCTAAGTTCTAAGTATATGGTAAACCTCTAGAGGTTCTATTATTGTAAAATTTCACAACTATGGAAGTTGTGGCAAGGTCTCAAAGGAGGGACTTTCTTTTTGGGGCAAAACTAACCTTTTTTCAAAAGATAGTTTCTATAATTGAATCCATCTTCAATATCCATTTCTTCAACCCCACTCTGGATTTGAATATTGAATCCCCCCTACTTATTTTGGGATGAGATGATCTTTCAAAAGCCAACATAAATATATTGGGGACTTACAACAATATACAAACTAAGCAAGGAAGGGTATACACACATGTGTTAGAATTTGAATTGAAGTTGACTTGAGCAAAGGTATAACAATGCATATTTAATTAACTATTGGTGATTTTAACAACCACGTCCATTAGATTAAAATAATGATACTTTATGTGTATCTATATGCAAAGACAAAATACTTGAAAGGCACCTTCCCAACAACAAAGGTCATTATAAGAAATGTGGAAAAATAACAAGTTGATGGGTGGTGTGATTGAATGAAGAATCAAAGGGCAAGAAAGAAGAGACATCCAAGTTTAGTCCTAATAAAAGATTTTATGACCCCTTCCAAGGAGTGCGTTATTAAGAGGGACACAAACATGATCATGGAGTCTGTGCTAAAGTCTTATGGGAGAAATAGGAAGCATGTGAATGAGATATTATGGATTTCAAAAGAGAAATCATGTTATTCAATCCAATAGAAGCAAGGGGATTGGTGCTACTTGAGACTCCATAAGCTCTAAATCAATTGGTGAAAGCAAGAAGTCTAAAAGATAAATGCAAAGAAAGGAATATCCATCAATGTACAAATCTACAATAAATAAATTCAAAATTATACAGTGTTTCCATATAGACAATGTTAGGTCCCTATAACACTGGTGATTCCCCCATTACTAGTGTCATTGTGGCCCTTACTGTTATTGTTGTGCCCTTATTGTCCCCATATTGTTATTATTGTGCCCCATAGAAGCCCGCTATTGTTATTTTTGTGCCCTTATATTATTATTGTTATGTTGAAGCCCACTTCATTCTCATCTAAACACAAAACTATATATACGTCAAAGCTATTACAATAGATTCTGACTGTCAACACCTCGAGGTTCTGTTTATATGTGGCTACCTTTTATGGTTACTATTTAATGTGTGATTGGCAATAGTAATGGCAACTTAGGGTTGTTCAATGCCTTGGTTGTCTTTCAAAACTGGTAGGCAACGTCTTCTTTGATATTTCTCGATGGTTTTAATTCCACTACAATCACAACTTTCATTTACATAAACTTCGTGTTTTCGCATGAGCGACGATTGTTCCAAGGTGAAATGTCACTTGGATGGTTTCAATGTTGTTGACCCATCATAACTAACTAACGGATATGCCCATTACAATTTTATACCACCCCATTATCAATATCAATTATGCATGGGAACCAATTAAAGCAACTTTTCACATTAATTTTATATGAGCATGAGAACATGTGTTAACAAGCAGCCCATAAAGCCTCATTTTGAATGCCATAGTCACTTAGAAGGAATTCCTCTTGTCGTAGCATCCTCCCTACTAAACTTTGCTAGTGCTAACATTAGAACCACCATTACAACAAGATATCTTTCTAGTGTTGACATCACCGTTATAGTAAGATACCTCAAGAGAGACAGAAAATTTAAAAAGTATGATAGTAATACGTATCCAGAAGATGGTATTGAAACTAGTAATTGTTCACGAATCCATAAGATTGTAAGGTCATTCTCATTATCATAATCATTGTCATCATCATCACCATCATCCTTGTCATTGTTATTGCCATCATTACATTATCATCATAATCACCATCCATGCCATCATCATCATCATTATGGACATTGTTTGCAATTGTTCATAATTGTAGATGTTGTAAGAAATATCATCAACCCAAAAAATGTGATCAGTGCTAGAAAAGGGTTGTTTAGGACACATTGATATACGTAAGAGAAATAACAACTCTATTTTTGACAGATGATCGATGATCATCATCATCACCACCATTATCATCGTCATTGTCATTTTTATCATCCCCATCATCATCATTACTGTAATTTCTATCGACATTGTTGTAATCATGCATCATCATCATTCATGCCATTATTGTTTTTGATGATGACCTAGATGAAAATGATGATCATGACACCAAAGATAATGCTTATGATTATGACAATGACAACATCTAAAATTGGGAAGATTCACCAACGTCATTAGCATCGTCATCATCATAATCATTGCCATCATCATCATTGTCATTGTAACCACTATCGTCTTTATCATCATAATCACAATTCATGTCATCGCCATCATCTTCATTTTCATCATTGTCAATATTATTGACATTGTCATCAATTGTTCATAATTGTCAATGCCATAAGGAATATCATCAATGCAGAAAATATGATGAATGTTGGAAAAGGGATGCAAAAGCGAACATAGAAATGGGGGCAACAATAGAAGTAAAATTGGATGAAAAGTGGATACAACATAAGTAGATGCACAACAACATGAAAAACCTGACACAAAAGTGGATGCAAAAGTAGATTCAGTTGTCAATGCAAACTTGGATGCAAACATGAAGGCAAAAGTGGAAGCAAACATGGGTCCAATGGTAGGTGTAAAACTTGGCACAAATTGTGGTGAAACAAATGTGGATGCAACAACTGAAACAAAAGTATATGCAAAAATGGATGAAACAAAAGTGGATGCAATAGGGGATGCAAACGTGGAAGCAAATGTGGTTGCAATGGTAGGCGCAAGATATGGTGCAACAAAAGTGGATGTAACAATAGACAAAAAATATGCAAAATAAGATACAAAAATGGATGTAAAAGTGGAAGCAAACATTGATGCAACAGGCAAAACAAAATTCGATGCAAAAAATGGATATAATGCAAGTAGATGCAAAAGTAGATACAAAACGAGATGCAAAACCCAATGCATAAACCTGACATAAAAGTGGATGCAAAAATAGATGCAATATTTGATGCAAAAGAGGATGTGAACATGGATGCAAAATTGGAAGCAAACGTGGATACAACAGTGAGTGCAAAACATGGTGCAAATTGTGGCATAACAAAAGTGGATGTAATGATAGATGCAAAAAAAGAATCAAAGTATGATGCAAATGAAGATGTAAAAAGGGATGCAAAAAGTGAAATTTAAAATGGGTGCAACAGTGGATGCAAAATTGTGTGCAAAAGTGGATGCAATAGAAGTCGATGCAAAAGTAGATGCAAAACGAGACACAAAACCCGATGCAAATCCCGGTCCAAAATTGGATACAAAAAGGGATGCAAAAATAGATGTAGTAGTTGATGAAAACCTAGATGCAAATGAGGATGCAAACGTGGATGCAAAATTATAATCAAAAGTGGGTGCAAAAGGAGGTGCCAAACTAGGCGCTAATTGTGGCACAAAAAATATTAGATGCAATAGTGGGTACAATAATAGATGCAAAAGAGGATGTAAATATGGATGCCAAACAAGAGGGAAAAGTGGATGCAACAAAAGTAGATGCAAAATTTTATGGAAAACTAGACACAAAACACGATGTAAAACTTGGCGCAAAAGGGATGCACAAATGGATGAAAAAATGGATGCAAAAAATGATTTAAAAAAGGATGCAAAAGTCGATGCAAAAGTTGATGCAAGTGTAGGTGCAAAAAGTGGATGCAAATGAGGATGCAAAAGTATGTCAAACAAAATTAGGTGCCAAACTTGATGCAAAACCTGGAACAAAACCTGGTGTAAAGGATGACACAAAACTTGGCATAAAATTTGGTGCAAAACGTGGTGCAAAACCTATTGCAATACCTGGTGCTAAACTTGGTGTAAGATTTGGTGCAAAACTTGATGCAAATTTTGTGTCAAGTTTTGCACCATATTTGATAAATGGATGCAAATAGCACCAAAAATGGGCTCTAGATGCAAAAAAAGAAGTAAAAAGGGACGCTAATCGCTGGTTTTGTTGTAGTGAATACATCAACTGATTATTAACTCACTATTAGTTCCTCAAATAGTTTGGAACTAATTTAACTGGACTTAACTCAGTAAACTGAGTTAACTAATTACAACTCAAATATAACTTAATCTTATCTCCTTAATTTAAGGGTTAACTCTTGCATGACTTCAAAAAGACTTCTAACTTGAATTTCTCCAACTAATTAATTTAAAATAAATTAGTTAATCATTTCCAAGTAGTTGTTAAGACTAAATTCGATTTTAATTCATAATTTAATTCAAGGACAAATTAAATTGGAATATTCTTGTTGCCATATTTCAACAGCACACCTCCTGGGTCACTTTTAACTGTGCTAAGCACACTCCGGATGGAAGAAGCAAACTTTGTTTGCCCTCCATTCCTGCTTTCATTTGAAATCTTCAATTGCAGCGTTCACAATTGTTTGGTTGATTCTAGTGTGGCAGCCAATGTCATGCTGCTCTCCATTGCCAAAAAGATCAATGCGCAATGGAGCAAGACATATGCGCAGATCATCCAACTCGATCAAACATCTGTACCGGCCATTGGTGAACTTCGGGATGTGATCATCCGGCTACCTCATGATAGCCAAGTTCACGAGTGCATAAACATCGTTGTTGTGGACATACCAGAAGCATATGGCCTACTACTCAGCAGAGATTGGTTCAACAAGTTGAACAAATACTTTTCTACAGACTGGTCGCACATGTGGCTTACGTACAAGGGAAAAAACAATCTAATCTAGGTGCTATATGAGAGATACATGAGGCACAATGTCACTCCCATCAATGGCAATAATCAACCATTGGCTTTCGCAGAGCTTATGTTCGGCAACTGCCTCTTGAAAACAATGTTGGGGTGTTATCCCGCACAACCAGATGTAACCCCACCTGACACACAGTTGGGTCTCCTTCCTTTCCCAACTAATGGAAATGAAACATGTATAGTACATTGTAACATTAATAGCATTAATAGTAGTTTAAGTGCATCGAACAGTCCGTGTACAGACAATTTGTGGACCATGTACTTCGATGGATCAAAGACACCGGATGTCTCAGGAGCCAGATGTGTCTTGATTGACCCAACAAATAGAAAACATTTGATTTTAGGCCGCTTGGAGTTCGAGTGCACAAACAACATTGTTGAATACGACACACTTGTGTTGGACATGCGAAAGGCCATCAGCCTCAATGTGGTCACGCTCAAAGTGGTAGGTGATTCGAAATAGTGGTATGACAGGTACATAACACCATTCATTGTTTATCACCTCATCTCAAAAGTTACCAGCAAGAGGTATGTCAACTGATCCCTAACTTCCAAGCATTTAATATCACTATTGTAACAAGAACACGTAATGCAGCTGCCAATGCCTTAGAAAACGCAACTTCTAGAATGTCACCACTTATGGATAGATTTATTGTTGAAATTTTGTATAGACCATTTATCCCAGATAACATAACTAATTTACCTGTGTTTGATGATGATCAACAGATACTGCATTTCATGGACAACGTTGATATCTTCAAGGATGCAGCGATAGGCGAAGACGAGCACGAACGATCTTTGCAATTTGGGACGGAGATTAAGAAGGGCCACCTCATCCCCAAAGGTGTGGTACCTTTGGAAAAGCTCTATGACTTGAAAAAACGATTTTAGGGGCCAAGGAACAGCAAAACTCACATCTATATCATGATGCACGAACTGATTAACTTGGTGACAGAACAAGCTCCGAAGTTCGTCAATCTCCGTACATGTTACAAGCAGCAGAAGCGGTAAGCCTTTGTCCGCCTATTCAAATAGTACTGAGATGTGTTCACGTGGAAATATGATGATCTGAAAACTTACGACACACGAATAATCCAACACATCATTTTGATCGAAGAAGGGGTCGATCCATATCAGTAGAACCTGAGGAGAGTACATACGTCACTTGAACCCCTCATACAGAAAGATATCACCAAGTTTTTGGATGCATGGATCATGTACAGAGTTCATCATTCTACTTGGGTTTCAAACCTTGTTCCTATACATAAGAAGTTTGGGGAAATTTGCTTGTGTGTTGATTTCTGGAACTTGAACTGTGCCTTGGACAAAGACAACTACCCCGTGTCGTCTATGGAGCACATTTTGCAAATAGTATCTAGGGCACATATGTTTTCCTTACTTGATGGGTTTTCAGGATATAATCAGGTTCTGGTAGCGAACTTGATAGACTCAAAACTACCTTCCATACCAAGTGGGGTACGTTCGCATACAGACGAATTTGATTTGGGCTCGTGAATGCAAGCACGACCTTTCAACGCGCCATGGACATCGCCTTCCGCGGACTCATCGGACAGAGCGTAGTGGTGTACCTCGATGATGTGACTGTGTTTTCAAGAAAATGGGAAGACCACATACGCCATCTAAAGAAAATTTTTGAGCGATGCCGGAAATACGGGATTTCCTTGAATCCCAAAAAGAGCATATTTGCAGTGTCTAAGGGGAACCTCCTTGGACACATCATTTCCAAAAGTGGGATCAAGGTTGATCTAGACCGGTTTGAACTATTACACAGATCCCACACCCAGCCAACAAGAAAGCAATGCATTCCTTCTTGGGAAAGATAAACTTCCTATGGAAGTTCATCTCAGACTATGTGCAAATAGTAAAACCAATGCAAGCCATGATCAAGAAGGATGCAGTTTACAGTTGGGGCAAGAGGGAAAAGTACGCATTCACTTGTATCAAGCAGGCTATTGTAGAAGCATTTGCACTCTACAACCCAGATTTCAACAAAGACTTCCTGCTATACACCTTTGCCTCCGACGACTCGCTCACTGTAGTACTCACTCAGAAGGATGAAATGAATGATGAACGCCCCATCTCCTTCATGAGCGCAAGCATGCAGGGACCCGAAATCAATTACCTCGCCATTGACAAACAAGCATATGCAGTATACAAGGCGATGAAATACATCAAACCCTACTTGTTGAAGAACCACTGCATAGAGTATGTGCCTCACCCAACAGTGTGTTCACTACTTGTACAACAAGAGTTGGGTGAACGACGTGCAAACTGGATGGTAGGCTTGCAAGAGTATGATCTTGACATCAAGCCAATTCACACTGTCAAGGGACATGGTCTCTGCAAACTCGCAGCTGAGGCAGTACACGCACAGGAGGAAGAAGCAGAGCTCGCCGGCTGGGAGCAGGAAATTGAAATGTATGATGTACTGCAGGCACCACCCACTGCATGAGGAAACTCTTGGTACAAAGATGTGAACCAGAACTTTGTGCATGACACCATACCCTCACTTTTCCATCAGACAAAAGAGGGAACTACACCTCACAGCTTTAGCTTATTAATTGGTGCACGGAGTGCTTTACAAAAAGCACAGCAATGAAATATTTCTCAAGTGCCTGGAGGCACATGAATCAGAGAAGGGTTTACAAGATTTGCATGGCAAACCCACCGAGGGTCATTTTGTGGGAAACACCACTGTACACAAATTTATGCGACCCGGTTTCAACTGGCCCACATTATTCAAGGATGCACATGCTTACACCCACAAGTGCCTGGTCTGTCAGCGATGTGCTGGAAGAACACAAAGGTTAGCAGCCCCACTGCACCCTGTTGCAGTGACTGAACTGTTCCAACAATGGGGCTTGGACATCATCGGGGAGATCTTCCCACATTCATTGAAACAAAAACACTACATTCTAACATCAACTGATTACTTCACACGATGGACAGAAGCAGTTCCGCTCAAGTAAGTGAATGACCAGGAAGTCATTAGCTTCCTCCAGCAGAACATCATCTCATGCTATGGCATTCCAATATCACTTTTATTTGACAATGCAACTTACTTTTCATCTTTGAAGTTTTATGATTTTGCATTGCAAAATGGTATTGTCCTGAGACATTCATCTAACTACTACCCACAGGGAAACGGACTCGCAGAATCCACGAACAAAAACCTTATTCATATAATCAAAAAGACTGTTTACTCTGAGCAGCGTAACTGGCACTCTGCCTTGACGAATGCTTTATGGGCTGACCACGTAACACCCAAACCCTCTTTGAATACCTCATCGTACTTCCTGGTCTATGGTAAAGAAGCCATCCTACCACTCAACATCTGCTTGCCTGCGCTTTAGTTGTCTCAAGAATCCCAAGGCAAGCCTTGCATGCTAGTTCAGCGTAGGATGGATGCACTTCACAAACTGTAGGAAGAACGGATGAAATCAAAATAAAAGTTTATACTCCACCATAAATGTATCAAGAGGTGGTTCAATAATAAGTCTATAGAGAAAGATAACTTCGATGTTGGTGACTTAGTCTTAAAATGGGATAAACCCCATGAAGACAAAGGCAAGCATATGAAGTTCCAGCCCCTGTGGATTGGTCCATACACAGTCCATGAGAAGCTTGGCCCACACACATACCGTTTGCAATCACTTGATGGGAGGATTAACAATCTTCCTGTCAACGACCAAGATCTCAAACATTATTTTTAGTAGGTCGGGCCGCGCCCTGCGACATGTACATAAGTCTGTCTGCTACTTATTGTTTTGCTTTTTCACTTTTGCTCACTATTTTTGTTTCGTTTTGTTTTGTTTGCTTAGTATCATTCTATTCTTTGTTTTGCAAATAAGTGTTGCCCTATACTGAGTTTTGGCTTTTGAATGAGTATGTGGCTGAGATCTAAAGAGTCTTGTGACACTGCAGCACTTGGGATGACATGCGTTTGTCTTCTATGTGCTTGGTTATAACCTTCGACCGATGAAGTATTAACGAAAAATACGAGCTGTCTGCAAGGGAAGCTTGGGTCCAACCATGAACCTGTGTCCACACTGAGAAACCCCATGCATGTACTCAACCTTTTGCTCTATGTGATCAAGCTTATCCAACTAGTAGAAACGGAGAAAGGGAAAATCTAAACAAGAAAACCTATGTCAGAGGTCTTACATGCTTCTCTAAAGGAACAACCTATTTTTCTCTCAATAATTCAAGATCCCTCTTCCGGCCCAAAACTAAATAAGTGTCTATGCACAATCCTCTTTAAAAAATATACAAAGTTGAAAGAAGAGAAAGGCTTCATGCATAGAGAGGTGAAGTATGCAACTCCACAGAGGTACTGACCAGGCTCGCTGGAAGTGGAGCAACGCGTGTGTTCTTGCGTGACTCTGTCGAGGTACTATCCAAGCCTGCTGGGAGCAGAGCAAGACCAAAGATGAAAACTTATACTCTGAAAATTTTTAACTCGCAATGCAAACTACCCTTCCCAATTTTCGAAACACATTGATCAAGCTTAAACTTTTTGTTTTGTTTGACTAAGTTGGCAAAAGGTGAACCGTGTCTATCCATGGTGTAAGTGGGGAAGCTGAAGTAACCCGCACAACGATTCAATACTCCCTGAAAGACAAAGGCCCTATGTTGTCAATGAACCAAAATAAGAGAAGCTGGAGTTCAACCAGTGTGTCGCTAAGTGTTGTGGCGGCTGCAACACCCTCCAAAATTTTGGCATGCATCCAATTTCAGAGGCTCCCTTTGACTTTTACTTGATGTTTGCAAGCACTCGAGCTCACCCCATGGGCTCATGTTGAGTCTTTTCACCCTCCTCGCTTGACCGTTCAATAGACATCATTTTGCATGTTGGTCACAATGTCATGCTTGCAGCCATGTTCTGGTCATGCACAAGGTCCCGCTTCATGTGTACAAGTTCTATTTGCTATGAAAACATTTATCGCACTCACACACAAAGTTGTATGCACCATTGCGCAAGCGTCATTGTGGTCATTCAATGATCTATTGCAAGCGTTACACTTGTCGCTCGCACCATCGGTCAGTCATGTTGAGTATATGTTGTCTTGATGGTTTGAGGCAGCTTGTCATCGAGTCACGTTTAGTGTGTGTTTGCAAGGTTGTGTATTCACAAATTCACTTGCTCACACACTTAGTCATTTTGCTGAAGTTCCGATGACCGGATCACCCTCTAACAACCAGAACTCCAATCAACTTGACCAACTATCACCCAGAACAACACAGAAGTGTCCAACAAGCCATGTTAAGTTTAGGTATGTTCTATGCTAGAGCAATTTATTTTAATTTTCCAATATCTTTTCCAGATTAGCAATCACATCAGCATTAAAGTAAATTGCAGATAGAACATAAATATAAATTGCAGAAGAAAAGCCAAGACAAGAGGACATAAGATGTGGCACTAGTCAGGGACAAACCCCAATGTGGGGAAACCCTTGATCAATTCTTCTTATATGTTCTTCAATAGTTTAGCAGAGAGAGAGAGAGAGATAGTATGTTTACAACAAAAGTCAACACTTTGACTTGTCTAGATAAGAGCATAGATCATCTCTAAGAAGATGATACATGAGATCAGTTGAAGACATGCTACTTCAACTGATTCTCCAAGGTGACTCCTTCATCTATCGATGTGCTGCATTTCATCATCATGTTGCACCTCACCGCACTGCAACATGCTACACCCATCATCATTATGCTGCATCTCATCACGCTTCATTAATCATGATTGTACCCATCACTGTACTGCATTATGTGCCATTGTTGCACCATGTTTCCATCCTGACCTATGTGTTGGATGCAACTTGCTTGCTTGTTGTCCCTTGCTTGCTTGTTGTCCCTAGTATGCTTGTTGTCCTTAGCTTGCTCTTAAGTACCATACAATTGTCCCAATGTTAGTTAGTTGTCCCTTGCATGCTGATCTCCTTCAGAGATAGATGCTCCTACTATTCCGACAGTTCCCGGTAGTTCTGGTTGTTCTGGCCTTTCCAGCAGTTCTGGCTTTTTCGAATTTTCCGACACTTCCGGCTTTTGCGGCTGTTCCGATTTTCCGATAGTTCCAGTTGTTCCGGCTTTTTCGAATTTTCCCTCTTTTATGGCTCTTTCGGCAGTTCCAGCTTTTCCGACAGTTTTGGCATTTCTGGCATTTCTGGCTTTTCTGGCAGTTCCGACTTTTCCAGCGTTTCCGGCAGTTCCAGTAGTTCCAAACTTTCTGGGTTTTCCGACATTTCCGGCATTTCCAACAGTTTCGGATTTTCCGGCATTTCCAGCTTTTTCGGCAGTTCCGGCTTTTCCGGCATTTCCAGCTTTTTCGGCAGTTCCGGCTTTTCCGGCATTTCTAGCTTTTTTGGCAGTTCCGGCTTTTTTGGCTTTCCGGTAGTTCCAGCTTTTCCAGCAGTTCCGACTTTTCCAGCTTTTCTGGTTTTTCCGACATTTCCAACTTTTCCGGCAATTCCGGCTTTTATAGATTTTTGAGTAACATAGAGCTTATTCTCCCATGACTGCATTTAGATATAGGGCATGTTATCTAGGGCAGCGTATACCCTAAGGCACCCCCTCTAGCTCTCATCTTCATCAAACCCAAAACAGGATGAAGTGAGATCACAAGAGTGAGTGTGTGTGACAAATTACTTCAAATCCTCTTCCATTTATACTAAAACGAAGATGATGAATAGACATGTCTATTGGGCTTCTGAGCCTACATAAGTTGTTGGCCGACTTGATAATTTGTCCATAATCAAATAAATGCATATCTTCATAAATAATTATCAGAATCGGATGATTTTTAGATCAATCCTACACCTCTCAATGAGAGGGATCCAATAAAAATATCACCTGCCATTAATAAGATGACCCACATGGAGTTTGGCCCTAGTTGCCAATTTTAACACTCCCTCTCAACTAGGGAGAACTCCATCTGCTAATCCATATGTCCTAACTGTACTATCTCTGCCATCAGTTCCCTTGCACTGCTCAGCTCTGCTCAACTATGCTCAACTCTGTTGGCTCTACTCTGCTCAGCTCTACTTGCTCTACTCTGCTCTGCTCTACTCTACTCTGCTCAACTCCGCTGGCTCTGCTCTGCTCTTCTCATCTCTGCTGGCTCTGCTATGCTCTACTTAGCTTTGTTGGCTCTGCTCTGCTCTGCTAAGCTCTATTGGCTCTGCTCTGCTGAACCATGAAGAAAAAGAATTGATCAAGAATGTGTCATACCATTCTCCACTGAGTCGAAGTCAGTCTCAGAGTGTGTACCACTAGTCCCAGACCAGTCCTCAACCGACCCGAAGTCAGTGTCAAGTAGGTACAACTCCTACCACTGGTCCCAGACCAGTATTCTACTGACTCGAAGTCAATCTCAGAGTATGTACCACTGGTCCCAGACCAGTCCTCTACTGACTCAAAGTTAGTGTCATAATGGGTACAACTCCTACCACTGGTCCCAAACTAGTATTCTACTAACTCATAGTCAGTCTCAGAATATGTACCACTGGTCCCAGACTAGTGCTCTACTGACTCGAATTCAGTGTCATAGTGGGTACAACTCCTACCACTAGTCCCAGACTAGTATCATTGATCCTAGATCAATGAAGGTTATCTAGCATAGGGAGTACGATAGATACAACAATGCGTCCATCGGTACTACTATGGTCCCTATCCTCATTTCCCTGCTCATTGATAAGATGAGAGGTACTTCCCATGAGTCCCAGACTGTATGGGTAGGATGCCTCAACAGGAGAACTAATCAATCCTGTCCTCACAAGAGAAATTATCATCTTGCTACACAATCGCCATGGAGAACACATCATCCAGGCCTCACAGGAGAGCTAATCATCTTGCTACATAATCGTCATGGAGAACACATCATCCAGACCTCACAGGAGAACTAATCATCCTGCTACATAGTCGTCATGGAGAACACATCATCCAGACCTCACAGGAGAACTAATCATCCTGCTACATAGTGGTATCCAAATAGCTCACTGAAGAGCTTTCGTAACCAGACTACCTCTCAGGTAGCCATGCTAGCAGCAATATACTCTGCCTCAGCGGTGCTCAAAGCCACTGACTTTTGCTTCCTGCTTAGCCAAGATATCGAAGCAAATCCCAAGGAGAACTAGCACCGAGAAGTGCTCTAGTGATCCTTCACACTGCTTACCCACTCAGCATTTGAAATAATCCAGGCAGTGTATCTCAATCCATGAGAGATTGTGCCCTAAAGATATCTCAGAAGATTCTAGGCACCAACCCAATGAAGCTCAACCAAATATGAGCTCACCATGCTAACTGCAAAACATATGTCTGGAATCCAACTCATTCTTACTTCTACAAACGAGAGGGTCTGGACCTGTCAAAAATAGTTCGTTCGCATAAGGTGCTAGTATGAGAGGTCTATCATCAACAACCTTCAAGTAATGGTTTGGATCGATTTCACTCCTAGTGAATCTCAGCTTCATCAGACAGCAGTTGATCCTCTCATACTATGCCCGGGGTGATTTGCTTCAAGCCATAGAGGGCTTTCTACCACCTGCATACATGAGATTCCTGATCATGAATCTCAAACTCCTTGGGTTGTTCGAAACCTGTGGACTCGTGGCATGAGGGGAATGGTCCCCTTATAAGATTTTCCTTTGGTACATCTCAGACATGTACCTTCATGCTCCTTTTGAATTTAGGCATCCCTGTCACCGTTTGACTCACAGAGCTCTGGTGTTGTGTCAATGGACATGGTTCCCAGTGGACTTCCTACAACTTGATACAACCCTTAACTCAAAAACATCTTTGAAAATCTATTTTCAAGCACGTACCTTTCCATCGATAAGTGCCACCCTGTATCCTTTGACTTCCATTGCTGACATGGACACCGAGTTCTTCTTGTGGTCAGGTACATAAAAGAGATTCTGTAAATGAATCGAGTTAGCCTCATTCAATTGAGGGGTAACATTCCCTGCACCCTTTTTGGGATAGGTGGTATCGACTCCAAGTATAATCCCACGACTATCTATCTGATGAAGTGCCTGGGGTTCCTTGCTTTCTTTGAAGAGTCGACCATTTCTCCTTGATGAACTGTATTACATGTCATTCCCTTGACCCTGGAATGATTTGTTTAACTTCATCAAGAGAAGTGCCTCTGCCATTTGAACTTCCCAATGAAGTGACCTTTAGGTAGGCCATCAAAACCTTCCACTACGCCATTCTGATAATATTCTCTGCTCCGACTTCACCCTTAGTGAATGAGAAGAGGGATAATGATCCCATTGATCTTTTTGTCTTGTCCCAACTATCTTTGGTGATTGCTCTTTCACTCTTGCTTGGGCATTGTCTTCACCTCAGCTCCGATACCATGTTAAGTTTAGGTATGTTCTATGCTAGAGCAATTTATTTTAATTTTCCAATATCTTTTCCAGATTAGCAATCACATCAGCGTTAAAGTAAAATGTAGATAGAACATAAATATAAATTGCAAAAGACAAACCAAGACAAGAGGACACAAGATGTGGCGCTAGCCAGGGACAAACCCCAATGTGGGGAAACCCTTGATAAATTCTTCTTATATGTTCTTCAATAGTTCAACAGAGAGAGAGAGAGAGATAGTACGTTTACAACAGAAGTCAACACTTTGACTTGTTTAGATAAAGAGCATAGATCATCTCTAAGAAGATGATACATGAGATCAGTTGAAGACATGCTGCTTCAACTGATTCTCCAAGGTGACTCCTTCACCTATCAATGTGCTGCATTTCGTCATCATGCTGCACCATGCTACACCCATCATCATTATGTTGCATCTCATCACACTTCATTGATCATGATTGTACCCATCACTATACTGCATTATGTGCCATCCCTGCACCATGGTGACATCCTGACCTATGTGTTGGTTGCACCTTGCTTGCTTGTTGTCCCTAGCATGCTTGTTGTCCTTAGCTTGTTGTTAAGTACCATACAACTGTCCCAATGTTAGTTAGTTTTCCCTTGCATGCTGCTCTCCTTCGGAGACAGATGCTCTCCTTCGGAGACAAATGCTCTTGCTGTTCCGGCAATTTTCTGTAGTTTTGGCTGTTCTGGCTGTTCTGGCTTTTCCAGCAGTTCTAGCTTTTCCGGCTTTTCTGACACTTCTGACTCTTCCAGCTATTCCAGCTCTTCCAGCAGTTCCGGCTTTTCCGTCAGTTTCGGCTTTTTTGGCTTTTCTCGCTTTTCCCACTTTTCCGGCAGTTCTGACTTTTCCAGTATTCCGACAGTTCCAAATTTTCCAGCAGTTCCGACTTTTTCGGCAGTTTTGGCAGTTCCAACATTTCCGGCTTTTCCAACTTTTCCGGCTTTTCCGACAGTTTCGACTTTTCTGGCTTTTCTGGCGTTTCAGGCAATTCCGGCTTTTCCGGCATTTCCGGATTTTTCGGCAGTTCCCGCTTTTTCGGCATTTCCAGCTTTTCTGGCAGTTCCTGCTTTTTCGGCATTTCTGGCTTTTCCGGCAATTCCGGCTTTTCTGGCATTTCTGGCATTTCCGGCTTTTCTAGATTTTTCGACAATTTCAGCTTTTCCGACTTTTTGAGCAACGTAGAGCTTATTCTCCCATGACTGCATTTAGATCTAGGGCATGTTATTTAGGGCAACATATACCCTAGGGCACCCCCTCTAGCTCTCATCTTCATCAAACCCAAAACAAGATGAAGTGAGATCACAAGAGTGAGTGTGTGTGACAAATGACTTCAAATCCTCTTCTATTTATACTAAAACGAAGATGATGAATAGACATGTCTATTAGGCTTCTGAGCCTACATAAGTTGCTCGCCGACTTAAGAGTTTGTCCATAATCAAAATAAATTCATATCTTCATAAATACATCGGAATCGGATGATCTTTAGATCAATCCTACCCCTCTCAATGAGAGGGATCCAATAAAAATATCAGTTGCCATTAATAAGATGACCCACATAGAGTTTGGCCCTAGTTGTCAATTTTAATAAGCCATTACAATCTGCATTGTCTACAAGCTAATCAACCAACCCTCCTACCGGTCAACCGGAGAGTCTAATTGGGCAGTGACTCCGGGACTCAGTCTCCTCAAAAATTTCCCAAAAGCTGTAGACCTTACCTGTTCTGTTGATTGAGGAAATTGCGAAGACAGGCTGGACAGACACCTAGTGTCTGTCCCTGTCTCCCTAAAAAAATTGCACATTTTTTCCAGTTAGCCGGCCTAGAAAACTGCGCAGATTTCATGAGTAGTCCCTCAACTGCCCAACAACCCACTCAGCTTAGAAACTATGCAAAGGTGTTCAACAGGTCAACCTCCCAACAATTGCACAGTTTTTGTCACCAGCAATCCCACAACCAGCTGCTAGCTCCCTCTAGGAATTGCGCAGTTTTTGCTACCAAGCCCCTCTATAACCCGCTGCCATCTCCCTCTAGGAATTGCATAGTTTTTTCTGCCAAGCTCCTCTGCTGTCTACACTGCTTCCCTCTAGAAATTGTGCAGATCTTCCCTCTAGCCGAGCCAAATCCCGTGAATAGTCACTGTTGATCCGAAATGTTCATCTCTGTCTCCCAGTGACTTTTGTGCAATTTTCACTAGCAGTGCCCAGAGCCTGCATCCCATCTTGAAACTTGCCTTGCACAGTTTCATAGCCTTGTCCTCTCTCTCATTCACCTATATCTAAAAGTGAACAAGAATTCATCATGGTAGATTAGTAGGTTTATGGAATTGATGTCGTCTCATCATGAGTGATGGCAGATATAGGTACATGGATACGACATGACATGACGATGGATGGGATGAACAAGGAGAGCACGTGCAAGGAGATGTGTTCGCGAGTGGACGAATAGACGATGCATGCGAGGGGAATTTGTCGCAAATGGATGATGAATGCGAGGATACTTTTTTGCGAACGAACGAACAAGTTAAGCATGCTAAAGTACAAGAAAGCGAGCGACGTGCACATGCAACATCAAGCGAACCCCAAGACCATCGAAGATTCCGCACACCTCACCATGTGGAGGTGAAGCTGTGACACACCAAGAGAAAATCCATCACTCAGTAGCACTGCAGCTCAACATGGACACCACCAGTAGCATGAACATACCAACAGTGTCATGTCGAGTCATGTCACGAGTCATGTCGGCCACATCATTATTGTGGGCCATACTGTGTAAATCAATGTAATGTAATGTGGAAGTCCAAGAGACCCACATGTCATACGAAGAGTCATGTAAAGTTGAAGAGTCAAATAAGTCAAATAGTCATGAGGGAAGTCAAACGGTCATAAGGGTCGGTTTTACCCTTGGCTATAAATACCCCCTCATTTATACATGCAAAGGACTTTTCACCTTTGGTCTTCCCACATAGCCTTGAGAGTTTGTAGCCTTTTCTTTGAGGAGCGAGCAGTGGCTCCAACGCCTCTTTCACGAGGTTAGTGATGTATGGTGTATCAATGTGTCTTGGAACTTTCGCTTAATTCCAAAGCCTGATAATAAGCTAGCACGTTTTCACACATGTATTGTAATTGTTTGTAAGACTAATCTTGAACACTTGTAATGCATGTTGTTTTAACCTGTGCTAAGAAATTGAACTCTTTGGGTTGCTCTAATACATATATATTGATGAAAATTTGTTGTATATGTTGTTAACGTTGTCCTACCCATGTGGGTTGCCTCACCGAACATCATACAAAACCTTTCCCATAAACTTGTTATAACGACCATCGCACTCGCATGGACTGCTCTGCTAGGTGTTGTACGTGCTATCTCCTCTTGTGCATTGAGACTGCCACATCTATGTGGATTGCTCCTCCGGAAGTTGCACATGTCTTGTTGTGTTGTGTGTCTTTGACAGAGTTGGGATTTCCTCCCTTTTGACTAGAGACTCACCTCCACCCTCTCCCTCTGCAGTGAAAGAACCTTGACACAAGTAACACTAGCAATCACCAAGCATGCGAACCTCGAAGACAAAGCATACCACTCTCATGTGCTGACAAGTAAGAGCTAAGGCAAACATTTAAAGTAATGGCAACCGGGCCATCATACCAGATGGGACTCATACAACAAACGATGTGAGGTCTAGTTGGGACTTCATACTAGGGAGAGCCCCTGAATGTTGGCGGGTCCAACACCATCAACATGCCCATACCAAAATAAAAGAATGCAATTAGCACCAAATGGGTCTTCAGAAACAAGTTGAATGAAGGTGGAAAAGCAATAATAAATAAATAAAAATTGGTCTTTAAAGGGTACGCTCAAATTGAGGGCATTTAATTTGAAGAAACCTTGCTCAAGTTGCAAGATTAGAATCAATGAAAATGTGTTTTTTCATTTTTCAAGAACTTTAAAGTCTATCAAATGGATGTCAAGTTAGAATTTCTAAATGGAAATTTGTGATGAACCTTGTGTCTTAAAAATGATAAGAAACCAATAATTATAGTGCTCTTCGAGGCAGAAACCTCTTTTTATAATGAATTCAATGTATAACACAAGATTTTTATTATCCTAATACTAGGTCTCTCTCTCTCTCTCTCTATGTATACACACACACACAAACAATGTCTCTCCCCTTCAAACAAGTGTTGTACTCAACACTTGTCTATTTTTGGGTGTTTTGCATGAACAACTAATATTTCCATGTTTCTTCCATTTGATTAGGTACTCAATAATTGGTTGATTTCTCAAATGCTTAATCCTTATTTCTAGGATTTTTTATGGTTATAATATGATTTTTCCTTCTTCATTAATCTTTGGTAAAATAGTTTGGATTGGGATCTTGTTATTCATTATCTCCATTAAGTAAGAAACATGGAAGACTGGATGTACACGTGAAGATGGAGGCAACCCCAATTTGTAAATCATGTTTCCAATCCTTTGCAACACCTTATATGGCCCATAATACCTCAATACTATTTTATTATCCTTCTTTTGTTTCCTAAGTGACATTTAAATCATTGTAGTCTCACATCTACCCAATCCCCCACCTCGAATTCCCTTTCACTGCAATGTTGATTTATTTATTTTTTCATGCAATTTTGTGGTATATCTAAGTTGTCCTTCAATATTATGATAACCTCTTATTGGTGTCATGTGTGGTCCTCTACTACTTGACACTTTATAGTCCCTTTCAAGGGTGGTGTGATGGATGGAAGATGATATCCATAAATTGTCATAAATGGTGACATTTTTTACGAAGTATGAAAGGATGTGTTGTATCTTCATTCTTCCAAGAGAAACCATTTGACATGTTGTGCTTGTTTATCAAATGCAAATCATCATAGATATCCTTCTAAACATTTATTCACAATCTTGATTTTGTTGAAAAATGTG
Organism: Pinus tabuliformis; assembly: GCA_031772625.1. NCBI lineage: Eukaryota > Viridiplantae > Streptophyta > Pinopsida > Pinales > Pinaceae > Pinus > Pinus tabuliformis. Next base: position 496,804,103 of record CM062819.1, read on the forward strand.
TAACTAGGCTCGGTCTTCATAAATATGAAATGTACTTTTTTATTCGTGTATATTGTAAAATAAAAGAAAATTATTATTATTATTTTTGGAGGATGGGTTTCATCCTCAAGGTATTTTATTTTAGAGGTCAACCACCCATTGAGTGCATCTAGGGTTTGTCCTAGGTCAATAAATCAAAAGAGTCATTGTCATAAGTTGAAGACCCCATCCGGCACATTGTAACTTGTAAATAAAATTATTTTTGTCATTAAAATACCAAAAAACCCTTCAATGCCAAGTCGACCTATTTTGAGGAGCCATGTCCACCTTTAGAAACCTATATAAAGGAGGGATCTCGACCTCCTTGGAATACCTTCATCACTCAATCATCCAAGTGAATAAGAGGAGCAAGAAGGCAATGAAGAAGGAAGAGGACAAAGAAGACTTGTTTCTGGGTAATTTATCTCTCACACGTGTGAAGGAAGGCTGGGGTTTACGTTGTTGGACTAGGGATTTTCTTCTGGAGGTTCACTCTTGAAGAAAGAAGAGGAAGAAGGTCAGTGAAGGCTGCATTAGGTCATCCTCAAGCACCAGAAGAAGGAGAAATCCAAGAGAAGATTTGGAGAAGCCTTGGGGGGGCAGAATAAGCTCACACGTGTGGAACAGTTGCTACAGGGAGGTCCGAAAATTTCAGACGTGTAGTAGAAGCCGAAAAATTGAAGTTGGGGGTAGAAGTTGTGTTGTTGGAAGAGATTTGACTAGGTTTGACTTGAACAAAGGAAGCACATCATCCGAAGGGGTTAGACTTGGTCTTGGACGGTATTGGTCTTGGTATAAAGGTCTTGGAAATCATTAATTGAAGAATCAATAAGAAGAGAAGAGATATGTGGGTTTTCCTCTCAAGTGGATAGGTTTTGGCCCTGGCTTTCATCCTACATTATGTGTTCTTGTGTACTATTTTTCTTCTTGTTTTGGTAGTTGTTTGATGATACACAAACATAGTAATAAGTGAAGAAGCTAATAAATAAGAAAAAGCAAAAAAACATCACAAGCAGTTATCAAGAAAAGAGAATTCATCCTAACTATTTCCCTTTAGATTTCTCAAGAAATTTTTCCATCAAATTGAGGATGGTAAGATGAGTTGTGAGCCAATTGAGTACCCAAACAATAAAATAATTTAGTCCAGAAATTTCCAGTGAAAATTGAATCATTGTCACTAAAAACAATCTTTAGTGTTTCATGTAGCTTTTGAATCATTTCCATGAATGCTTCTACCACTGTACTTACTTTAAACAAATGAGAAAGAGAGAGAGAAAATAGGCATACTTTTCATTCAATCCACCACTACCATAATGACACTCTTTCCTTCATATTTCGACAAACCTATAATAAAATCCATTGAAACTTCTTCTCAATGTTGGCTTGGTATGGCTAATGGTTGAATGAGTCCTGGAAGGCTTGAATATTCCACTAATTTAACCCTAAAGTCACACTTAGAAGGCTTTTCACATAGTTGTTTCTCTTCCAATAGTGTTAAGATCATGTCAACATGTTGTACATTTTATTCCTAAGATTTTTTGTAAATTAATATGTCATCAAAAAATACTAACAAAAAATTTCTAAGGGTGGGTTTGAAAATAGAATTTATCAAGCTTTTAAATGTTGAAGGTGCATTTTCAAATCCAAATGGCATAACCAAAAAGTCATAATCACCTTCATGTGTTCTAAAGGTTGTTTTGGGAATGTCTTCTTGCCTCATGTTGATTTAATGTCCCAAATGGAGATCCAACTTAGTAAATAAAATTGCTCCATGCAATTCATTTAAGATCATCATTAACATTAATAGGAAACTTATCTATGATTGTCAGTTTATTGTGCTAGTTGTAATCTAGACACATACGCCATGAACCATCATTTTTTATAACCACCACCACTAGTGAAGAGAAAGTGCTCTAGCTAGGTTGAATGATACCAACTTTTAACATTTCTTGAATGATATCTCTATCTCACTCTCATGTGCATATTTGTAATACCGAATGTTAGGTGGTATACTTCCAGGTTGAAAATGAATAGCATGGTCACAATATCGAGCAAGTCAATGATGCTTAGAAATCTCTCCAGATACCGTGGAATGATTGTTGATAACTTTTTGGAGATCCAAAGGATAACATGATGTATTTGTAACATTGTTGTCCCAAGGGGGGATTCTAGATATTTGTTGGAGATTTGTGATGCACGCGTCCCTTTTGGTCTATGCAAGCCTTTCCCCCTACATCCCTTCTCTCATTAACGGTTGGTTCCTGTAAGAATGCCACTCGTTGGGGGAGGAGCTTCAGGCTCCTCTATTCCCCAAGGCCATGCGGTATCAACTGCGCACCCTCACCTGACCACCCATGACCCCATTGCACTAAAAGACAAATCTGCCCCACAAAATGATAAGAGGAATGACTCTATCATGTAGCACACCTAAGAGTATTAAAAGCCTGTGCACCCTGAGCCTAAACAAAGGAGCACCAACACTTGCAAGAAAAAATCGAAGAAGATACCCCTTCTGCACATTCCTCCAACATGATTAAATAGCAACATCTAGTACATGCAATATCATGCCTTGATCTGCAAGTTCATTGGAGTCTGGCCAATAGAAAATATGCTCATGAACTGGATAGCCCAGAGGTGGAAACCCAAAGCACACTATGACCTCAAGTTGGGTTCCAAGGGCTTCTTCACAGTGGTATTTACTCGCCAAGATGACCTCAAAGTTGTCCTTGAAGGAGGACCATACTTTTTGAACTCAGCAAGTCTTTACATGAGGCAATGGATGTCGCGCTTCATCCCGAAAAAGGAGGACTTCTCCTGGGTTTCAGTCTAGGTGTGCCTCTACTCCCTCCCTTTCTAATACTAGGATCACAACACCCTCAAAGACATTGGTAACAGTTTGGGGAAATTTGTCTCTCTCTCTGAGTAAACCCACCATGGCTTCTATGAAGCCTATGCAAGGATGTGCATTTACATGGACATTTGTGGCTCTCTCCCAGAAGTCATAGCCCTAGAATCTGAAGACAAAGACTCGCTTCAAATGTTGGACTATGAGCATGTTCCCTTTAGATGTAGGGAATTCCATCAACATGTCCATTTGTTAATGGATTGGCCACTCAAAAACCCTAAACCATCAGCGTCCAACCCTAGCCAGCTATAAGAGGATAGCTTCACCAATATCCCCCCCCCCAAATGGAAGCATGTGAATAATAAGGGTTAAACCTCGAAGACCAAGTGACCCGAGTCAAGCAAAACTTTGAATCTTTGTAATATCTTCCTAAGGATACCATAGACATCCCTGAAGGGTCATCTGATGTTGAACCAAGAACATCCCAATATCTAGACATGGCTACAAACAAAAGGAAAAGCCAGGCAGCCACGGAAACCACAATGACACAGGACCATCCAACCTAGGAAGAAGACACTCTTATGGCCAAAGAAGAACTAGATCTCACAAACTCATCTCACATACCTCGAGGAACTAGACCTCATAGCCATGGAACATGCTTGTCGTAGGAACACAGCCAATATGATTCCTAACAAGCAGATCCATCTCCTCGTCACAACTATTCATAAATAAAAAGCTAAACTGCATCTAGGAGTTCATACAATAACAAACAAATAAGGAAATAAAAGTGGAAAGGAATTCAAAAAGCGAGGCAGAAAATCGAACCTCCAAAGACTAGATACGCTTGGTCAGAAGCTAGTGGAATCATGGGAATATAAGCAGATCTCGGAGATATACTCCTCTCAACCAACGCTATCTCCATGAAGATCGTATCCTGGAACATAAGGGGAATGAAGAACCCCTCAATGCGCAGAATTTTTCGTAGGAAGATCTGTTAGGACTGACCTACAATATTGCTCATCTAAGAAACTAAATGCTCCAGTAAAGAGTTCACTTTCATAATATCCAATATCTGGAACGCTGCCAAAAGCATAGCAATGGACATGGAGGGAGCCTCTAGAGGCTTGTTCATTGCATGCAACATGTCCCAAATAGGTATGGAATCCCTCTCCCTTAACCCATTTGTTATTACATCCTCCTTCCATATGCTCGGAATGAACATTCATGGCTCCATCTTGAATATCTATGGAACCCAGACCCCAACCAAAAAGTTAGCCTCGCCTGAACCCCTTTCATCCCTCAAGGTCATTCTAGACCCCTCAAAATTTATTATCCGTGGTGACTTCAATATCATCACCTCCCTCTGGGAAAATAAGGGGGGCCACCACTAACTATACCATGAGTCTGAAATGATAAACTCCTTCATTGAGAAATCAAGCATTGTTGACATCAAAACAAGCAATGGCATATGCACCTAGAACAATAAGAGAGGTGGATATACCCAAATTTCCTCCCACCTATATAGATTCCTTGTCTTTGAGGATTTCCTCCTTAATGGATAGGAAATTTCTATAACCATCCTCCCCTATGTAGGCTCTAACCACTAGCTCATAGCCCTTGCATGGAGAACCTTCGAAAAGCCCTTGAGAAAACCCTTTAGATTAGAACAAATTATGGTTCACTGATCCTAACATCATATCCAAGAGTTAGGGATGGTGGAAAGGAATAGACATTCAAAAGGGGTAAAAATGTACCTTTTAGCATAAACTCAAGCAAGTCAAGCTCGTAATAAAAAAATGGAACAAAGAAGAGTTTAGAAACATCTTTCATGAAAAAGAGATTTTGGAAAAGGAAATGGCCTCTCTTCAACACCTCCTTCTTCCACAAATCCACCATTCAACACGTGGCCAACAATTGAATATCCCTCCTCAAAACTGAATCAGGCACAATTGTAGAAACTCAAGAGGACATTGAACACGAGTTGATCAACCACTTCTCCAACATTCTCCAAGGGCTAACAACTCAATGCAGGGATGCAATCAATCCAATATTAGCCAACGTCCCCCATCTAGTCACAACAGAGAAAAATGAAGCCCTCATATGGCCAATCTCGGAATCAAAGGTCTCGGAAGCCCTCTCCCAAATGGCAGATAGAAAGGTCCCTAGACCAAATGGATTCACAATTTGTTTATTCAAATGATGTTGGCACATCCTAGGGAAGGAAATCCATGAGATAGTGTAGGAGTCCAAAAGTTCTAGATCCATTCTGCAGGCCTTCAACACCACATTCCTAGCTCTCATTCCAAAGGAATACAATGCAGCCTCACCAGTTAAATACAATCATATAGCTCTATGCAATTTCATTTATAAAATCATCTCCAAATTCATAGCCAGAAGACTCAAGCCTCTCCTTCCCCTCCTCATCTCCCGGGAGCAATCAGGATATGTTGAAGGCAAGCCAATCCTCGATGGCATCATCCTATCTCATGAAACCATCCATTCTCTAAAAGTCCTAAAAAAATCTGGTTATGCCTCTCATCTTCACCCCTTTCTTCTCCATCATGATCAATGGATCTCCCTTTGAAACCTTCCTTTCCTCTAGAGGTATTTGTCAAGGTCACTCGCTCTCTTTGTTCCTCTTCATCCTCATGGAAGATGGTCTTGGTCATGTCATCAATTATGTTATGACACTCTCAAAGGCCTATCTATCCATGGTAACTTTGCACTCTCCCACCAGCAATTCATTGATGACACTCTCCTCATGAATCATCCCTCAATCCAAGAAGCCAGGAAGATCAAAGACATCCTCAACCTATTTTTGTTGGCCTCTGGATTAGACATCAATTGGGATAAACACAAAATCTTCTTCTTCAACACCCTGACCATCACTCAGCATAATATACAATGCATCCTTGGCTTCTCCTCAACGAATCTCCCCTCCAAGTATTTGGGAGCCCCCCTCATTGACTCTGTAATCAAGCACTCCTCCTAGCATGATTTGATCGACAAGCTATCCTCCAATCTTAGATGTTAGACCCATCAAGCCCGCAACATCTCCAGTAGGCTCATCCTCCTCAAATATGTCCTCCAAGCTATGCCCCTCTATCTTTTTTCAATCCTAGCCACTCCAAAATGGGTCCTCAAAAGTATTAGAAACATTCATCGAACCTTCTTCTGGGGAGGATCCGACCTTGAGCACAAATGGCCCCTAGTCAAATGGGACGCCCTTTGCCTCCCAAAAACGCATAATGGTATGGGTCTCAAGGACCCGGAGAAGGTAATTACAATCATGGGAGCCAAAATCTAGTGAAAATGGATCAAACACAAGCAGGAACCATGGACCAAACTCTGGCAGGGAAAATATGCCAACAACACTCCCCAGCAATACTTGGTCCACTTATCCTACATCCCCTCAAGCTCGCTAATCATTTTTCCACTCAAGGTCACTTTATGATCCACTCCCATTTCTTCTAGGAGATTAGGGATGCATGTACAGCTGATTTCTGGAATGAATCCTAGAAACAACAAGAAAGTCTGGCCAATTTCCTCCCCAACCCTCTCAGCTAGGTGTTATTACCTACTACAAAATTGTTCAAATGGTGCCAAATGATGTCAAAAGAATGAAAAAGAGCATAGAATCTTTCAATCATCTTCCAAGCCACATAACGACTCAAAGCCCATATTGAACCCTCTCCACTGGAAACTTGTGTGAACAAGCTTTCCAACAATATGTGGAAGTCCAAAAATGGACTCATGGATCAAAATATATGGTCTTCTAAAGTTTTAAGGATTCAAGCCTTAGGAAAGAAGGAATATCGGAGGTCTGATATCGGAGATCGCATATCGGAGGTCCAAATACATCGAAGAATGGTGATCGGCATCAAAGCAACATGGCATATCAGTGCATCACATATCAGAGGTCTGATATATCGGAGGTATAACAATATCAAAGATCATGGATTGCCCACTAGAGCATCCAGCATATTGGCAACCACATGTCAGTGATTGCAAATCGCATATCGGAGCTCAGAGGGGATCGACACATTAAAATATCTCAACATTAGCAATCAAATATCGGAACTTCTAAAAGTGAAACCTTTTGAAAGGTGTGACAAGGTTAATGTGTTGATAGTGTAAAATCGTCGAGCGACTCAAATATAAGTTTACAAAGGATTTCATAACAAAACCAAGGGCAGAAGAGCCCTTTTCTCTCTCCTCCAGTAGGACGTGTGGCGGCAGAAGATTGGCTTTGATAATGATGTGTGGTAGCACAAGATTGGCTCTGATAAGGACACGCGGTGGCACAAGATTGACTTCGATAAGGACGCGCGGTGGAACAAGATTGGCTTTGACAAGGACACATAGCATATGGCGTCAACATTATGTGGCGATACGGCAGGATACATGGGATGTAGTTTTGGCATTTTGAGGGGCTAAGGGGCAAAATTTGTGTGACACGTGTCACCACTCAGGAAGTGCTACATGGAAGTTGTAACATCATATCGGAAGATTAGAAATGTTGCAACTCCAAAGTTATTTCTCCGACTAGAAACCTTCGATGAAGAGGGGCTCCAATATAGGCTAGCACGCGGTCACTAAAAGAACTTAAAGGAAAGGGGTGCAAAGCACTTTACAAAGCAAACATGGCCCTTGGGTAGGAAAAAGAGGCCATAGCGCCTTAAGGCTAAGCACTAGGTCATAGCCCTCGGTCCTATGATGAAGAAATTCAGAAAGGTGCTAAACAAAAGAGGCCAAAGGGTATCGGGGCTCGATGTTTTGTAATGCTTTTAAGAGTAAAAGACTTGATGAGTAAAAGCTCCGATAAGTGTAATACAGAGAGTTTAAAGAGATGGATGAGTCAGAAGTTGTGTTACAGAGCATTACTAAGCCATCACAGGTGATCGCTCCTGGCTCCAGAAAATGGGGAATTCAAGTTGTTAAGGCGGAAAGAGATAGGTGAACCAGCCGAGTAGCTGAAGCAAAACATCATGGCATAGATGTGGCCTGATCAGAGGCCATCATAGGAAGTGGTGTGGAGATATTTTTCTATAATCATCATTCAGTTCTTCCCATTTTTTGTTATTCTATTGTTTTTTTATTTTGTTATTGTTGTATTTTAAAGAAAGGATTCATTTTGTTCCAATGATTGGGGCGACAGAGCCTTCACACACCGAGACAGTAGTCGATCAGACAGGTGGAACTTGGCCAAGATATTTTTGTAACTATTTTCATATTCTCCCTCCCCTTATAAAAGGAGTGAAGAAACACTTAAAGAAGGTTCAAAGTTTTTGGAAAGACTTCTCTTAAGGGACCTTTTTCTGGTTTCATGAAGGCATGTATGAATCTTTATGTACACACTTTTCTCGAAATATTAATACAAGATTTTTGGTGATTCCAACTTATTGGATTGCAGTATGTTCATCTCCCTCTATATTTTCATATGTGTTAAATATTCCTCTAAAATTTCATGTCACGTAGCTGCTAGATATATTTCTCATTAGATACATATTCATTTAGATCAAGCTATTGACCTCAGTGCTTAAAAAGCGCTCCATGTATCTCAACATTCCATAAGCATTTCCTTACTTTCGCTTCTCTCCAAATCGAGATTTACATAATTCTTAACATTTAAGCTCTGTATTATAGATTTCTCCTTCATTGTCTTCTACCATTACATTTGTCTCAACAATTAATTCGCTGCAAAATCTTAATTTGCTTTGGCCACCACTAGTTGAGGATTATTTCTTGTGTACTCATGTGTGTAACTTTGCTTCATACATTGTATCTTTATGAATGGTTCTGAATCAATCCTATTTGAATTACTTGTGACAAACTATGGTATTGTAAGTCTTTAAGATAAATCTGATAGCGTTAATTAAGATGTCCAAGGCATTGGTCTCCCATCAACCTAGAGGTTGTCTCTAGGAGTGACAACATCTTTTTCGCGTTGTTGTTGAGGAATGAATTAGAAAATTTTTCCCCTGGGTACAACATTCATACACTCTTTGATAAGGTGAGAAAAGATGTGTGGGTTGTAGATCTATCACCTTGGCGACTCCACTGTCAAATATTAAGTTCATCATCCTAGCTTTTAAGATGCCCCATGCCCGCTCAGATACATCTCATCAAAGAACACCATTTGTATCTGACTCAGAAAGACTAATATCCAGAAGGATTTGGAGGGATAAAACCCCCAATACTAAAGTTATTGTCTCTTCATTTCCTGAAACATCCTCATCCAACTCACATAATGCCATAATTCATCTTTGATTTAACTCCTAGAGTCTTGGTATATCCTTCAGAAAGTGATCATCTATTCAGTACTACCTCCTTAGAGGTCAAGGAAGAATAAGTTTCATTCAACACCCCTTATCTGTCATTTCCTCCCCTCCCCAAAGTTTAGGAGGTAAAATATATCCTCTAGAGCAGCCCTACCCACAGTCTGAACAGTTTCTTATTCCACGGTCAGTCAGATGTCTCGCAATTGGTCATACCTCATAGACCCCTAATAAATCAAACACCATCACCTCTACTCCAAATGGTTGTCCCGGGTTTCATATTAAACAAATATTTTCCTTTAGACCTGGCTCGTCCTTTAAATGATATGCTACAATACTATCTCGAGTTCCTTCCCAAGTTTAATGAAGAAGTTGGCATATCAATGCGGAGACACATGGAAGTTTTTTGTGCCTTTACAAAAATTTGAATGTTGAGCACCAGGATGTAGTGCTAAGGCTCTTCGTCCAATATTTGGATGGGGAAGCCAGGAAATGGTTCAAATCCTTGTTGAATGCTTCCATTACCACTTGGGAAGAAATGGAGAATTCTTTTATGCATAAATGGGGAGAGAAGAGAGATCATGGATACATTCTTACTGAGTTCAATGCTATGAAGAAGAAACCTGATGAGGATATCTCATATTTTATAAAAAGGTTTAATAAATTGTACAATAGTCTACCTGCTGAGATTAAACCTCCACAGGTTGTTGCTTGAGTATTTTTTGTTGGGGCCTTTGAATCAGAGTTCAGCTTCACACTCAGAGAGAGGAAGTCCCATACCTTGGACCAAATTCAAACTGATGCTCTTGAGGTAGAAGCAAATTTTACATCAACGGGAAGTCAAGAAGCAGAACTGACCCTGGAGAGAAGAAAAAGGGGAAAGAGGAGGCAACTTCCTCAAGTCATGGAAGAGAATCCCAAGAACAAAAGATAGAGGAGATGGATAAGTTGATAAAGAACTTATCAAATATATATATAAATAATAATAATAATAATAAATTAAAATATCTCCATCGAAATACCAGAGGTAAATAATGTATATTCAGATTAAAAAAAAAATGCAGTTATTTGTAGATCCAATGGCTTTTGGCCTAGAACTGATGCATTGTATCAATGGATCCATTCGGTTTGGACAAAAACTTGCCAAATCTTCCTATACCCTAAGGGGTTCTTTATAGTTTGTTTTAAAACAGAAGAAGAAAAGGAAACAGTTCTCAAACAAGGGCCCTGGTTCTGGGGCAGTGTTGGACTTTTTATTACCCCTTGGTTTCTTGATTTTGATGCCAACACCATGGTGGTACCAAGGATGCTAGTATGGGTCAGGCTGCATAACCTTCCTTTACATTTTTGGCATCTAAAGGCTCTAACAACTATTGGAAATACTTTGGGGAGAATGTTAAAAATAGATGCAGAGAGACATCTAAAAGGAATATTTACTTTTGCCAGAATACGTGTCGAGGTAGATCTTAGCCGAGGACTACCTGAAAGCATAATTCTGAACTTCAATAATACACAATGGAAACAACCGTTGGACTATGAGAACACAACGTTCAGATGCCGGGGATGTCAACAAACAGGTCACCTGTATAATGCATGTCCAAGCTCCAACAAGAGCAAGCAACAACAAAGGAAGCCGAAAGGATGGCAGAACATAGATGCTGCATTTAAGAAGGCAACGACAACAAAGAAAGAAGAATATAATACAGCAAAGGATAAAGATCAGGACAATAAGGATAAAGAGACTAATGAGGAAAAGGAACAAGAACTTCAGCTAGAAATAAATAGTAATAAACGAAGTCACAGTCCTAAAGGATCAGATTCAGAAAAGGAACAACCAATGAACACAGTGGAAAACTAGCTTGCCATTATTGACTCCACTAACAACATGGATGGTTGGAAAAAAGTGGAGAAGAAGAAGGGCAGGAAGGCTAGGCCAGCTGGTTTTTTTTGTTGCTGACTACACTCCGGATAATAGGAGCAGCACTTTCTTTTTCTGCTTTTAGGCAGGGTTGTATTTTGTGGGCTATATGATCTACTTTCATACAGCCAAATCGAATGCTTTGTAGAAATTTTGAATAATTTAACACATATTCAACAGAGATTATCCTGATCATACAATTTAAGCGGAACATGTATAATACATAATCTCCTCTACGTTGATCATCAATTTACAGAAGCAGAAACATCCACAGGCACACATAGAAGCATCAATCAAACTCATAAACACAGTATGTATCCCGGGGAAAGCATCTTGCTAAAAACCCCACACTATCTGTATATTATATTGATTGAGTCATGTAACATTACACAGCATAATACTTCTCACAAGTATCTCCACCTCTGTTACACACAATACAGCTCAGATTTGATCTCCAAATCTCTTCCACTGCTTGCCTGCCTCCACTGCTCAAACCTGCTCGAGAACTGATGAGAATAGCTTCCCAAACTCGATTTTACACTGCAAAATAGTCACAATTGATAGCAATCTGATCCTCTAACACCTGTCCCTGCTGAACTGAACATGCACTGACATGCAACTGAGTTAACTGATGTATTCTATAGTTGCATTATGAGTTAATAACTTGTGAATTAATTAATAACTAATTCACCCAACTCATCTTTAGTCTATTGATCAGTTAGACTAAATACAACCAGTTTAACAAAGCTAAACTGAACACAACTCCATCAACTGTACCTCCAGTCCACTAAACTCAACTCACTTGAGTTCTAACTGAAGTCATGCATGCAACAACTCAACTGACTCATAAGAAAAACGAATTTCCTTCTGACAGCTTCATGTGCCACTTCCGTAGCTCAAACTGAAGTGCTCCAAGAGAATAAGATTAAGTTTATAGTCCAAATATTATTGTGAGATAATAATATTTGACTTTTCTATTTTTGACTTTGATCACTCACACTGTGATCACTCACACTGTAATCACTCACACTGTGATCACTCACACTGTGATCACTCACACTTTCATCAAAAATAGAAGTCCATCTATTTTTCCCAACTTGATCAATCATCCATAGACATGATCCATATGTCTAAAAATAGACATAGTCTAAAAATAGACTTGCGCCAAAAATAGCCTGCGGGCCCACTTAGTGAAGGCGACTCTTTTCACTAAGCTCCATCATCTTGTTGCACTCTCAACAAGCATTTCTTGTTGCACACTTTTCAACATGCTTAATGCATATTCTATGTAACTTTTTATATTAATAAAAAGTTTTTTTCTTTAAAAAAAAAATAAAAAATTAAAATAAATAAATAAATAAATAAAATAAAATAAAATAAAATAAATAAAATAAAATAAAAAATGGAGCTAGAAAATAAAATACTTCAACGATAGAACTTCCCGCCTGCTAATCGAGGCTTCAATCCCCAATGAAGAAGACCTCCCCTATAGATATTTCAAAGGGAGAGGAAATAACAACAAGACCGCATCCATCCTCCATTATATATAGAAGATGATCCAGAGGAACAAATACAAGATGCCAACGAAGTTCAGGGGAACATGTATTCCTCTTTCTCTGATGAAGAACAAGAAGTTAGAACATATGAAGAAGAGGAGGATGAGCTTGATGAAACACCGAATGATAGTGATATTAATGATTATTTCAAGCAATTCGATGATTTCATGCAGGCTCAGTCGCATAAGAAATACGATCTTCGGTCATCTAGAAAGAGATCGAGGGGACAAGACCAAAATGAAGGCACTTCCACCCAAGAGCCTCCTAAGCCAGTTGACAAGGGGAAGGGGCCTTTAGATTCGATTATTCAAAGAAAGGAGTCCTGAGAACCAAACTGCCATAATCTCGAAGTCCTCAAAGAAGAGAAATCATCGCCCTCTTCTAGGCCCATCCATGAAAAAAAAGAGTCGTAGAAGTTAGAACTACGGAAAAAGGCTCAGACATCTTTAATCCTCAAAAAGAGCTTGAAAAAGTCAAGATCTTGGTCCCATTATCTAAGATTTTGAAACAACCTGCCTATAAAGCCCAAGTTTATCAATTCATGTTTCCATCTGCTTCAGTCCAACCGCCTGATAGTTTGAACAACCAAGAAGAAATGCAAATGGTCATCTTTGGACCCCATGTCGAAGAACAAGATCCCTCCACAATGCCTTTTTACATTACGCTAGTAGTACATGATCTCTTGCTTCATAATTGCATGTTGGACTCACGTGCTTCTCATAATTTGATGCCACTATCAGTAATGGAGCAAGTAGGCCTAAAGATAACTAGACCATACAAAGAACCCTACTCTTTTGACTCTAATAGGGTAGAGTCCTCGGGAATGATAAAGGAATTGGTGGTGAATTTGGCCCAAATCCCAGTAAAAATTGTAGTGATGGACATTGTAGTAGCTGATATCCCTGCAAGGTTCAGTATGATTTTGTCCAGATCTTGGGGATCAAATATTGGAGGTTCCATCAAGCTGGATCTTACCTATGCTACCATCCCTATCTTTAGTGGAGAAGAAAGGAGACTGTATAGGGAATCAAGGTTTGTTAAAATAGTTACGAAAGATGATTGCCCAAATAATTCTCCTATGTATGGGAAAGAAAGGGATCTCTCCTGCTTAATGCTAGAAGAAGATGATTTTATTTTAGAAGAAACACAGGTACAACTAGCAGCCAAATTAGATTAGCAGCTCAGAGATTGTAGCAAAGTCTGGAAGTTGTATTTTGATGGTGCAAATTCTAAAGAAGGAAATGGAGTAGGAGTGTTGTTGATATCTCCATATTGTAGCTTCATTCCCCTCTCACTCAAATTGGAATTTGAGGCAACCAATAATGTGGTAGAGTATGAGGCATTACTACTAGGCCTACAAGAAGCAAGAAATTTGAACATTGAATGCTTGACTGTGTTTGGAGACTCGGAACTAGTGGTAAAGAAAATCAAGAACCAATGTCAAACTAAGCACCCCAAGCTAAGGGCTTACAGAAATGAGGTTTGGGATTTAATTGACAACTTCTTCCTAGCTTTTAATGTTCAATTCTTACCCAGGGAAGGAAATCGAATGGCCGATTCCTTGGCTATATGATCTATGTGGATATTGGTGGCCACCCACCTATTCCACTTGGACCCCCACCATTGTTTCTTTTAGTTTTTCAGTTTCCTTATTTGTAGCACAATTTACTATTTTTGGCAGTTTTTTGGGTCCTGAACTTCCATAGCCGTTTTGAGGCCCTAAATGACGTGTTTTTTGGAAAACCGAGAGCAACATGGGTCATCAACCATTGTTGCTCACTCAAAAGTTGTAGTCTTGGATAGATCTTTCTAGCGAGGTATTGTGCATGTCAAATAGAGATCATATGCCAAAGTTATGACCCCGGGAAGTTGATGTAACAATTTACCCAAACAGGGCCCATAGTTTGGCGCTTCATCTCCTAGGGTTAGGTTTTTGGATGTTTAGGGTTTTCCATTGTTTTTCAATAATAAATAGGCCTTGTATCCTCATTGTAACACAGTTCATAGGATGTATCCACCACTTCTCCTCTCATAGATAAGCTACCATCACCCGAGCTAATCTTATTTCCATTATGTTTGTAAGCATATTTCATTATTTGATATTAATGAAATGAAGTGTTATTTCTACTGCATCTTTGTATTTATGGTTATATCTATAATTTGTTGTGTTCCTGTTTAAATCTAGATCAATGGTATTAGAGCGGTCTGCTCTTTCTCTATTTTTCTTTGCATGTCCCCAACAACGTCAAGATATAAGGAGTTAGAGTTTGAACTGGTTGGACCTTTACAAGACTAGCCTCGCAAATCCCAACGACCTCCCATGGCAAATGAAAAGAAAGGCGAGGGGGCAGGAGATCCTATCAAAATATTGCTCGAAGAAGCCCTCGAGCGATAAAGGAATGCCATGATGGACAACTTTGCCTAGATCCTTCAGTGGCTACCCAAGGGTGACGCATCTACTTCTGGCAGCTACTCTAGAAGCGCCAAACCCTTTAAGGTGCAATTTAACTTTCACATTCCCATATTTGAGGGTCAGATAGATGCAGACACTATAGATAAATGGTTAAATCTGCTAGAAGGATATTTTTCCGTTCATGATTTTTCCAGCCGGGAAAATATCACTTTTGCACTTCTCAAAGCAGCCCCCCACGTCAAGGACTAGTGGGAAACCTACTGTGAGCAGAAGGACGAAAGTACAAACTCACAGTTTTCGGCTACACCCATTTGGAACTCATTCTGAGATGCCATCAAGGAGCAGTACTACCCTGTCAAGAGCTATGAGGATAAATACATAAAGTGGACAATGTTGCGATAGGGAAGGGACCAAGATGTGACAGAGTTTACCAATGTTTTTCATACCCTTCGTACAAAGTTGGGTATCAAGGATTGTGAGAAGCATTTGGTTCTCAAGTACTGTGACTGCCTACACAGGTACATCCAGGATGAGATGGAGTTCTTGGACATCTCCTCACTGAGCACGACATATTGATATGCCGTCAAGATCAAGCAAAAGTTTAAACAGAAAAAGCGAGACTTTGGATCTGCGAATCCGGAGCAAGGGAAAGGTGCCCCCAAACCATAGAACAAAGGACAAAGCCAAGGCGGGGTGGCCCAGGACAACCCGCCAAAGCCGCAAACAAAAAACAACACCATGAAGCTGAAGAAGGACACAGGAAAGTGGTGTGAGTTCCATAAGAGCTCCACTCACAACACAAGTGAGTGTCAGGCCAAGCAGCCACTGGTGGCTGAGCTAAAGGCTTCAGAATCAGATGCATGTTTTGACTCTGAGTCGAAACTCGGCAAGGGGAATGACAAAGGGAAGCATATTATCAATGTGGAGCCTAATGCCATCGTTGCTACCATGAACATCCAGAAGGAGGAACCTGAAGACCCAGAGGAGGAGGAGTGCCTCTTCCACTCCTAGATGTGGGTAAAGAGTTCCCCGCTATAGTTCATTGTCAACAACGGGAGCCAAAAGAACCTCATTTCGGCAGAGGTTGTGAATTGTCTGGGCTTACCGACCACAGCACATCCACAACCGTACACCATCTGGTGGCTTCACCAAGGACGGGATCTTCACGTGAGCCAGCAATGTCGCCTTCCATACAACATCAAGCCCTTCACATATGAGGTATTATATGACGTTTCTCCCCTTGATGTTTGTGATGTATTATTAAGCCAACCATACTTATGGAAGTGACATGTTGTGCATGAGTCAAAGCCTCGTGCTATTATTGTTACTTTGGGAAATAAGTTGTACAGGATATTGGAGGTAGCACCGCCTACTGCCATCTCTTTGGTTACTACAAAACAATGTAGTAAGCTCATTTCAAAAACTGAGAAATTCGTTTTCCTAATGATATGCCCTCAGGGAAAGAAGGAGACGGTGGACACGGCCTCCAGACAGGGCCCCTCAGCACGACAACAACAGATGGACAAGGTCAGGGAGGAGTACGAGGACATCTTCACCTCCCCCGCAGGGGTGCCTCTATATTGTCAGGCCAAGCACTCCATCGATCTGACCCTAGGTGTGTCGTTGCCCAATGGACTAGTCTATCAACACTCCATTCTAGAGAATGATGAAATCAAGAGGTAGATTCAGGAACCACTATAGAAAGGTCACATCCGGCCGAGTTCATCGCCCTGTGGGAGCCCAATCGTGTTGGTATAGAAGAAGGATGGGACTTGGAGACTCTGTATTGACTATCGGGCGTTGAAAAAGATCATTGTCTGGAATAGGTACCCGATCCCACAGATTGATGACGTTATGGACCGACTGAAGGGGGCAAAATATTTCAGCAAGATCAACTTGAAATCATGACATCACTAGGTATCAATCGAACCCTCCGATGTGTGGAAGATTGCCTTCAAAGCTAAGGAGGGCCTTTTCGAATGGTTGGTTATGCCTTTTGGGTCGACGAATGCTCCTGCAACCTTCATGAGGCTGATGGATGACATATTGCGGCCATTCACCAACTCATTTGTAGTGGTATACTTGGATGACATCCTTATCTTCAACTAGAGTTGGGAAGAGCACCTCCACTACATCTGACAGGTTCTCCAAACACTACGACAACACAAGCTATGTGCCAATTTGGAGAAATGCACTTTTGGCATGACCCAAGTTCAGTATCTAGGATACATTATTGATGAACGGGGGTGCATGTGGATCCAGCCAAGATCCAAGTCATTCGGGATTGGCCAACTCCAACCACTTTGACAGAGATCCGCAACTTTCTGGGTCTCGCCAATTTCTACCGCAGGTTCGTGTTGGGATTCTCTCATATCACTTGGCCCTTGAGTAAAGTCACCAAGGGAGGATCGAAAGAAAAATTCTTTTGGTTTGAATCTCAATAGAAGGCATTCACAGAGTTGAAACATCGCCTCTTCTTTGCACCAGTGCTCACATTACCAGACTTGCAACAACCATTTGAGATCGAGACAAATGCCTCTGACTATGCTATTGGGGTAGTCCTTACTCAACAGGGGCATCCAGTGGCATATCACAGTGAGACACTTTCAGACACAGTCCAGAAGTATCCCACTTATGACAAAGAGATGTATTTCATTATGCAGGTCTGCCGACAATGGAAGCATTACATTTTGGGGAAGGAAATGGTCATCCACACAGACCACCGACCCCTGTAGTTCATACAGATGCAAGGGAAGTTGCAGAATGATCGCCATCAAAAGTGTTCCACATACCTGCAACAGTTCCATTTGAATATAAAGTATAAGAAGGGAAACCCTAATAATGTTGTAGATTGCCTCAGTTGACCACCAATCATGGTGTTAACCACCGTGCTCAACTCTTGTGGGCACGAGACTTCTGATTGGCCACTTCTCTACAAAAGTGACCCAGAATTAGCCACACATACCGGACACTCTTGGAGGATCAGCAAGTTCCATATTTTAACCTCCATGATGCCCTATTATGCCACCTGGGACACCTTTGTGTTCCTTCAAGCGAGCGTGCCAAGATGATTTGGGAAGCACACTACAGTCAAGCCACTAGGCATTTCGGGGTTGAGAAAACCATGGCAGTACTGAAGAAGTATTTCTATTGGCCAAATCTTCGACAAGATGATGGGAAGTACATCAGATCCTGCACTACCTGCGTCATTGCCAAACAACCATCAAGAAGCAAGGCCTCTATACTCTGATTCATACCCCTAGTCGACCTTGGGAATCTACTTCCATGGATTACATGTCAGGCCTTCCTTCTACTGAGCATGGAAATGACTGTGTCTTTGTGGTCGTCGACAGATTCTCAAAGATGGCCATTATGGCGGTCTGCAAGAAGAATATCACAACAGAATCCACTGCTAAACTCTTCTTTGAACGAGTGTGGGTACACTTTGGGATCCCATAGTCTATTATATCAGATCGGGACAGTAGGTTCCTTAGCACATTTTGGCCCAGTCTCTGGTTGATGTTGGACACCAAGCTCACTAATTCCACATCTTTCCATCCCCAAACTGATGGACAGACAGAGGTCGTCAACAGGATGAAAATACACATTCTGCACATGCACAACTCAAAGCATCCACGCACATGGGATGAGAGCCTCCCCTATGTCCAACATAGTTATAACCGGGCTCTCCACAACTCGACTGGCCACAACCCTTTTCAAGTGGGATTGGGGTTCCAACCATTATGTCCCATTGATGTGGCCATGCCATTTGCAGCGACTCCGACAGTTTCGGCTCATGTCCAGTCTGGAACCGATAAGGCGGACAACTTCATTAAGCACATCCAACATATCTACTATCAGGTCCACGAAATTCTGGAGAAATCAAATGCCAAGTACAAGCAGCGACATGATCAACATCGGGTGTCACACAAGTTTCAGGTGGGCGAAAAAGTTTGGTTGCATTTGCAAAAGGAACGCCTTATCGGAGCCTATCGGAAACTTAGATCACTCTGATATGGTCCTTACACCATTACCAAGGCTATGGGAGACAATGCATTTGAGCTCAGTATTCCCCCATTCCTTGGCCTGCAACTAGTGTTTAATGTGGACTGCCTTCGACCATACTTCCCACCATTGCTAGACACATCAGACATTACAAAACAACTCACACCTACAGAGTTAAATCTATATTGCATGGAACAAGCCACAATTGATCAAATCATGGACACATAGATCAAGAACACCCGACAACAAAGGATCAAACTATATCGAGTTGTCAAAGCAGGCCAACTCCTTCACTAGGGCAAGTGGCTCACCAGGGACCAAGTTTAGCAAAAGTTTCCTCATGTCATGGTGGAACTCAACGCAATCGGGACCATTGCTTTCTAAGGGGGGAGGAATGATCTAGGTGGATATTGGTGGCCACCCTCCTATTCCACTTGGACCCCAACCATTTTTTCTTTCAGTTTTTCAATTTCCTTATTTGTAGCACAATTTACTATTTTTGGCAGTTTTTCGGGTCCTAAACTTTCGAAGCCGTTTTGAGGCCATAAATGACGTTTTTTGGGAAAATTGGGAGCAACATGGGGCATATATTGATGTTTCTCACTCAAAAGTTGTAATCCTCAAATAGATATTTCTAATGAGGTATTGTGAAAGTCAAACGGAGATTGTATGCCAAAGTTACAACCCCGAGAAGTTGATGTACCAATTTACCCAAACGGGGCCCATAGTCTGGCACTTCATCTCCTAGGGTTAGGTTTTTGGATGTTTAGGGTTGTCCATTGTTTCTCAATAATAAATAGGCCTTGGAGTCTCATTGTAACATAGTTCAGAGGATGTAGCTGCCACATCTCTGCTCAGAGATAAGCTACCATTGCCTGAGCTAGTCTTATGTCCATTATGTTTGTAAGCATATTTCAGAGTTTGATATTAATGAAATGAAGTGTTATTTCTACTGCATCTTTGTATTTATGGATATATCTGTAATTTGTTGCATTCCTGTTTAAATCCAGATCACTATAGCTACCAGTCATTTTAAGCCACCGAAAAATCCACTCCTCAGATATGAAGTTGAAGTTAGGTACAGACCCTCAGTGCTTGACAATGTGAGACATTGGCAGGTGTTCGAAGATGATGAACAAATCAAGTGTTTTATGGAAGTGATTGAGGAATTCTCAAATTCTGTGATTGACCAAGAAGAAGAAGAAGTAACAAAGGAATAACCAGCCGCTTGGGAGGAAATTATTGCAAGGCATAGAGTTTTGTATGAGGGAAACGTCATTCCCATGGCCTAGTTCCTTTGGAGAGATTATTCAAATCCAATGACGTGGCCTCAAAACTTGTTGAATAGGGAGTTGATGAATAGGTGGAGGATTGCAACATCGGCTCAGAGAACGAACCTCGGATGATCAAGTTGTCAAAAGGGATCCCTCATCAATATAAACAAAGGTACTTAAATCTCTTTAAAACCTATAAAGATGTATTTTCTTGGTCATATGATGATTTAAAGACTTTTGATACAAATGTTATTCAACATAAGATTCCCTTAAAGAATGGAATGAAGCCTTGTAAGCAGAAACTCAGACAGATCAATCCCCTTTTACTCCCATCCATTGAGAATGAAGTAAGGAAGTTACTTTAGGTAAGATCATTGTACCATTAAGGTGCTAAGAGTGGGTGGCAAACCTGGTTCCTATCAGGAAAAAGAATGGAGAGATAAGACTGTGTGTGGATTTCAGAAACCTTAACAGAGCTTCATTAAAAGACAATTACCCATTGCCAAAAATGGATTATATATTACAGAGGGTAGTTGGATCAGCTTGGATGTCCATGATGGATGTCTTTTCAGGGTGTAATCAGGTAGCAGTGCATCCCGATGATCAGAAGAAAATTGCGTTTGCTACACCCTAGGGGACCTTCATGCATGCAAGAATGCCTTTTGTCTTGATAAATGCAAGAGAAGGCTTCAAAAGGGAAATGGATATAGAATTCGTGGGAGAAAAGTACAAATTTGTAGTGGTCTTCCTGGGTTATATCACAGTTTTTTCTAAAACAGATGAGGAGCATATTGAACATTTGAAACTCACTTCTGAGAAATGAAGTATGGGGTGTCTCTAAATCCAAATAAATCTTAGATCACTCTGGGCGAAGTTAAATTGTTGGGGCATATACTAACACAGGAGGGGGTGAAGATCCATCCTAAGCGTGTGGAATCCATCAGCCACATTTCCTTACCTAGAAATAAAAAGGAGGTCCAATTTTTCTTGGGAAGGATTAACTTCTTGAGGATATTTATACCCAATTATGCAGATATAGTAAAATGTATCATGGAGATGTTGAAGAAGGAGAACGAATTAAAGTGGAGCTGAGATTCGCGGGAATCCTTCTCTAGGATCAAGAGATATTTTGCAGAGGCTCTTGTGTTAGTCATCCTAGATTATTCAATACCATTTTACATATTTTCTTTTGCCTCCCCTCAGACTATAGTCATTGTGCTATTGTAGAAGAATAATGAAGGTCACGAGTAGCCAATAGCCTTCCTCAGTGAGGTGATGTGGGAGGCTAAATTGGAATATAATATTTTGGAAAAATAGGATTATGCCCTCGTCAAATATTTGAATGCCTTTAGAGTTTATGTTTTACACTCTAACATTGTAACTTATGCTCCAACAACGGCTGTCAAAGACATCCCGGTGCAAGGGGACAATGATGGAGAAAGAGGTAAGTGGATTGCCAAAATCCAAGAGTATGACATGGATATCAAGCTCACTTAACTCATTAAAGGATAGGGATTGGCCAAAATCTTATCAGAGTCTAATTTAGCTTAGGGATTAACATATTAATAGAAGAAGATGAAGAGGAGACACAACAACTGATGATGAAGACATTGACCCAAAAAATTCATATCAAATATGAAACATCCGCCTGGAATAAGGATGTCATCCACTATCTACCATTCTTGAGGTGCCCAATGAAGATGGATAAATCCAAGTATAGAGAATTAATATTACAAGCCCAGAAGTTTATTATATTCAATGGGCAACTATACTGGAAAGACTCGGTTGGAATCCTACTTTTGTGTTTGGTAGAAACAGAAACGCAAAGGGTAATTGATGATTTCCATAGTGGCATTTGTGGGGGACACTATAATTGGAAGACCACCATGAATAAGATATTGAAAGTAGGATTCTATTGGCCTAAACTATTCGGAGAAGTTCACTCTTATGTTCGGGCATGCCAGTAGTGTCAAGTGTTCGTTGAGAAACATAAATTAGCCCCATTCCCATTAATCCCCATTTGTATAGAAGAGCCTTTCAGGGAATGGGGATTGGAATTTATCGGGGAGATACACCCCCCTTCTAGCAGCCAACACAAGTGGATATTCACAGCCACATAATATTTCACAAAATGGTGGAAGCAATCCTAACCCGAAATGCAATTGACACTGTGGTCATAAAATTTTTGGAGGAAAATATCTTGGCCAGGTTTGGGTGTCCTGTGAAAATTGTGACTAATAACTCTCACACTTTTAATTTTGCAAAAGTTATCAACTTTTGTCATAAATTCAACATTATAGTTGGCCACGCTACTACCTACTATCTTCAGGGAGATGGACTAGTTGAGTCTTCCAGCAAAACCGTAATGAGGATCCTAAAAAAAACAATTATAGAAAGCGAGAGAAATTGGGACTCCCAATAAAATTTTCCCTATGGGCTAACAGGGTCACTCCTAAAAGATCCATGGGGAAATATCCTTTCGAATTGGTCTATGGGAAAGCAACTATATTCCCTATACAACTCGTTATGTCAGTTGCCAAGATATTACAAGATGTGGAAGAAGAACCAAACTCCCTGACTCAAAGGATAAATCAACTAGTGGAGCTCCAGGAGAATAGAGAGCAGGTAAACCATAGGTTAATCAACTACCAACAGAAAATGAAATCTTTGTTCGATAAGAAGGCTAAAGACAAACCTCTCCAGCCAAGAGATCTAGTTTTGAGGTGGGATGTGAGAAGAGAAGACAAAGGGAAACATGGAAAATTTGATCCCTTATGGTTTGGACCCTTCAAGATTGCTGAGACAAAGGGAAACAATACTTTCTTGCTGGAAAACTTGGAGGGTGAAATTCTTGAGCTGCCTGTAAATGGGAAATTCCTCAAGCTTTACTTCCAGCACTAAGAGGTCCATTTCTCACCCATTGTACATACCGGTGAGCCATTGTAAAATATCAGTAATACTTTCAATTCTTTATGTTTTTGTTTTTATTTTTATATACTTGAATAAAATGACTCCATGCCCAATGGATAGAAGGCTACTAGTTTGCAAGTTCTCAGCACCTTGCTAGCAAGGCACTGTCCCCAATTGGAGCCAATGTTATCACCTATTACAAAATTGTTCAAATGGTGCTAAATGATGTCAAAAGAATGCAAAAGAGTAGATAATCTTGTAGTCATCTTCCAAGCCACATAAGGAATCAAAGCCCGCATAAAACCCTCTCCATTGGAAAGTGCTCTGAACAATCTTTCCAACGATATGTGGAAGTCCAAAAATGGACTCCTAGATCAAAAGATATGGTCTTCTAAATTTTCAATTATTCAAGCCTTAGGAAAGAAGGAATATCAGAGGTTTGATATCAGAGATCGTATATCAGAGGTCCAGTGACATCGGAGATCGATGATCGCACATCAAAGCAGTGTGGCATATCGATGCATCACATATCAAAGGTCTAATATATCAGAGGCCTAGTAATATCATAGATCGGTGATCGCCCTCCAGAGCATCCAGCATATTGATGACCACATGTTGGTGATCGCACATCACATATCAAAGCTCGGAGGAGATCGACGCATTAACATATTGTAACACCGACAATTGCATATCAGAACTTATGAAAGTGCAACCTTTTAAAAGGTGCGACAAGGGTAATGTGCCGATAGTGTAAAATTGTTGGGGGACTCAAATATAAGTTTACAAAGGATTTCATCACAAAACCAAGGGAGGACAGGCCCTTTTGTCTCTCCTCAAGCAGGACACATGGTGGCACAGGATTGGCTCCGATAATGGCGCGTGGTGGTACAGGATTGTCTTCAATAAGGACACGCGGCAACACGAGATTGGCTTTGATAAGGACACATGGCAGCTGACATCAACATGACATAGCAGTATGGTAAGACACGCGATAGGAAGTTTTGGCGTTTTAAGGGGCCTAAGGGGGCGAATCTAGGTGACATGTGTCACCACTTAGGAAGTGCCACGTGGAAATGATGACATCATATCGGAGGTTGAATATCATAGGATTAGAAATGTCGCAACTCCAAAATTATTTTTATGACTGGAAACCTCTGATGAAGAGGGGCTCTGATATTAGGCCAACACATAGTCGCTAGAAGAACTTAAATGAAAGAGACGCAAAGCACTTTACAAAGGAAAAATGGCCCTCGAGCAGGAACAAAAGGCCCTAGCGCCTTAAGGCTAAGCGTCAGGTCACAACCCTTTGTCCTATGATGAATAAATACAGAAAGGTGCTAAACAAAAGGGGCTAAAGGATATGGGGACTTGTTGTTTTGTAATGTTTTTAAGAGTGAAATACATTATGAGTAAAAGCTTTGAAAAGTGTAATACATAGAGTTTAAAGAGACGGATGAGTCACACAGTGTTACATAACATTACTAAGGCCATCATGGGTGATTGCTCTGGGCTCCAGAAAATGGGCAATTCAAGTTGTTAAGGTGGAAAAAGAAAGGTGAACCGACCGAGTAGCTGAAGTAGAAAATCATGGCATAGATGTGGCATGATCAGAGGCCATCACAAGTAGTGGCGTGGAGATATTTTTGTATAATCATCATTCATTTTTTCCAATTTTTGTGTTTTTATTCTATTATTTTTGTATTTTAAATAAAGGAATCATTTTGTTGCAATGATTTGGGTGACAGAGCCTTCGCTCGTCGAGACAGGTAGTTGATCAGACAACTGCAACTTAGCCAAGACATTTTTGTAACTATTTTCAATCTCTCCCTCCCCTTATAAAAGGATGGAAGAAACACTTAAAAAGGTTCATAATTTTTGGAAAGACTTCTCTTAAGGGGCCTTTTCCTGGTTTCATGAAGGCATGTATGAATCTTCATGTACGAGCTTTTCTTAGAAGATTCATACAATACTTCTGGTGATTCCAACTTATTGGATTGCAGTATGTTCATCTCCCTATGTATTTTCATATGTGTTAAATATTCCTCTCATATTTCATGTCACATAGCTACTAGATATATTTCTCATTAGATACAAATTCATTTAGATCAAGCTATTGATGGATAACGCATGTATTAATGTGGAAATTCAGTCTTTGAAAAGCGCTCCATGTATCTCAGCATTTCCTTACTTTTGCTTCTCTCCAAATCTAGATATACATAATCCTTAACGTTTAAGCTCTATATGATAGATTTATCCTTTATTGTCTTCTACCATTACATCTGTCTCAACAATTAATTTGCTGCAAATTCTTAATCTTCTTTGACCACCACTACTTGAGGATTATTTCCTGTTTATTCTTATGTGTAAGTTGCTTCATACATTGTATCTTTATGAATGGTTTTGAATCAATCCTATTTGAACTACTTGTGACAAACTATGGTGTTGTAAGTCTTTAAGATAAATCTGACAACATTAATTAAGATGTCCTATGCATTGGTCTCCCATCAACCCAAGAGGCTATCTCTAGGAGTGACAACACTAGGAACAAGCTCTCAGTACGAGGCATATCTTTGTTCAACAATTTTGATCAAATATAGAAGGTTTGGGTGATCACAACTAATCAAAAGACATTTTATGTCCAGAGGAGGAAAATGAACACAACAAATCGTGCCTTCATTAGGAGCTTATCAAAAAAACAATCGACAAAAGGGATGGAATGTACATTCTCATATGGGGCTACACAAATTCAAGCAAGTTCTCAGTCAAATAAGCTAACCATCTTCACTCCTCTCCCCTCCTTGTTGAGTCATACCCCTTCTGGACTAGGTTATGAAGCTTTAAAACTTGGCCAAAAGTCAAATATTTTATGTGGCTCCTCACCATGCATCATGTCCTCACCTAGGAAAATCTAACAAAAATTGGACTTCAGGGGCCTTCCAGATTCCCTCTCTATGATTGACAATAACAAACCCTGGATCATCTCTTCCGTACTTGTCCTTACATTGACTACCTCTAGATCATGTATTTCTCAAATCCAATAGAGATCCTGGTAACATCACACACTCTCTCAAGCAATGATATCTCACCTTTCATTACTGTTATTATCAATTGCATCTGGTTTACAACTCCTATCCTCTTGTCTTGGGAGGTATGTAATGAACGTAATCACATAATCTTCAATCATTCCTCTAGATCCCCTGATGATCTTCAACATCTCTTTCATAAGCACTTGGAGGAACCCATAGCCTTTACTGATTGGTCGACTTAGGATTATCAAGCTCCTCCATCATAAAAAGAAATCCTTTCTTGGTGGAACATCAAACCGCCCAATATTGGCCCTTTTGCCTCGCCACCCCATCTAAAAGCTTCCTCCCCCTATTCTTGGTCTCCCCCCTCTCCACCACCTCAAGCTCATTTTTGAAGGTGCCTCTAAGGAAAACCTGGGTGAAGTTGGTATTGGTGGAGTCTTCATGAATAACATAGGGAAAATCACATGTTTATTCATAGGATACATTGGTTTTGACAATAACAATGTAGCTAAAATGGGAGCTTTGATTAAAGGCCTTAAGATCACTCAAGACAATCGCCTCTTCCCCTTAGTGGCTAAAGGGCACTCACAGTTCACCATCCAAATTTTCAAACGTATCCTCCATGAATCCCCACCCACTAAGCAATCCATGGGCCAATGGTTGGAATATATTGTTCAACAGTTGGCTCACATCCTCATACAACAAGAAGCTATCATTTTCTCTCATATCAAGCATAAGGTCAATTCTCTCGCTAAGCATATTGCCAACAGAGGAATTGAGGATCATTGCCCTAATGAAATTTGTCTCTTTCTTCCCCGACGATTGCAGACTGGCTTCCTTAGTGTCTATAACTAGCAGAATGAGTTCTCCTCTCCCCAGATCCATGTGACCCATCGGCCTCAACCACTCATCTCAAGGCACATAGACAGCAAACACCACTTGGCTCACCTCCCTCACCAAGTGGTGCTCCTAGAAATTACTCCCCCTCCTATGCACTAGTTGTCATCATATGGAACTCCTCTACTCCCACACCCCATCAATAAACTTACCATCCCCATTCTCATTCCTTTCTCTAGACTCCATTCTCCTCAACACTTTTCCCAGTTTCATATTTGTGATTTTCCTCTACGTCCTTTTGACCATGAATCATGACAGGTGGAGGGGTTGACACCCTGGAAAAGGAAGAGGTCAGGGGCACCACACCACCACATTCGACGATGCCACCATCGCTGCAATATTTGACAATGGAATTCCCAACTCCATTCAAAGGGAGGTCTTGGCTATGGAGGAAGTTGATATTCGTAGGGGTCGCTCAATGTTATGTGCTCTTAAGAACCTCCTTGCGCATCAGCTGAAGGAGCGGGCCCAAAAGAGAATGAGATCTTATGGCCAGATTCCAGAGTTATCCTCTCACCAAATTCAATTTGTCTCCTTACTTAGGCAGCTTGCTAGAGTCCTCCATGTGGAATTCTCACCCAATATTCCCTCCTCCTCCCTGGCTCCTTGCCCCTCCCATTCTTCATTGGTTGGCTCCTCCTTCCTTCCCATACCTTGTGCCCCTTATGGCCCATCCCCCTCCCTCCCAAGCTCCTGTGCCCTCGGTGGTTTTTCCGCTACATTATGGAGGAGCTTCCGGTGGACATAAGCATCATGTAGGCTCAAGGAAATGTCCAGGTGCAATGCGATAACAACGTGTCCACAATCCAATTTCAGTGTCGCAGAATTTAGCTTCTCGGTGGCATGGTGACCCTCATGTCAACTTTTTCTCTACAATCCGGCCTTCGTGCATGCCACCTCAATTCTCTTCTTTTTGAAGAAGGGAAGATCAATTCCCTGAAGCCCCATAGCTTGTTATGCATCATTTTTGGTACTTCATGCAGCAATTATGTATTGTTCATTCTCAAAAGCATGATTTTGGTTAACTGTTATCTGTTTATGCAAACTATAAAATTGCAAGGCTCTAGTTTCTCCTTCTTGGGGCAAAGCCCTTCCACTTTTCATGTTTGGTTTCCTCCTTTAGAGGCAGAGAACACACCCTTTGAAGTAATTTTTTGTAACTTCCTGCTTGTTAATATAATATAAATATATTTTCTTATAAAAAAAGAAAAACTTTTTGTAGCTTGACCAATGAGGATATAAATGTTTTAACATCAAGTGAGCACAATTATTGAATTACACCTTAGTGTCCCTTTTTCTATCAATTTTGTCATGCTACAAGAGATTTCACTTTGTTGGTTTTCCCTTAGATGCCTCTAAGCTCAATTTCCTTTCCTTCTAAGGAAAATATTATGAAAATATCTTGAAATATAAGGGCCAATGGTTGTAACCATTGGGCCCCTAATACAACATCAATACCACCCATTTGGATTGCAATCATGGGATTGTCCAATAAATACTCTCCCATATTCATCTTAATACTATGGCACTTACCTAAACAATTTATGGTACCTCAAACTACAATCATTAATTGAAATTATAGTATATATCTTCTTTGCAAGTCCATAGGTTTGACCAGAATTTGATTTTTCCAAGTGAAAGTTATGTTGATTTTCCAAAAACTTGTTGATTTTTGGCCTCTTCCCTAAGAGAAAACTTGTATAGCATGCCACATGTCCAATTCTTCAAATATAATTAAAAAATAATACATATATATATATATATATATATATATATATATATATATATATATATATATATATATATATATATATATATATATATATATATATATATATATATATATATATATATATATATATATATATATATATATATATATATATATATATTTGAGGTACTTATAGTATGTATCCTAAGATATCTAAAGATTTCACATTCTAAAAATTCTAGAAAAAAAGAAGTTATGGAAAAAAATGCCAAGCTGACCTATTTGAAACCGATTTTAAGATTTATCACAGATTCTAAATTACATGGAGCATATCTCATAAAGTATAGTGAACCAAACTCTAAAATTTTAACCCAAAATTCCCTAATATCTCACCTCAACATGATCCAAATTTCAACACCTAAAACGTCCTAGAAATTCTTTTATAGCCAAAATGCAAAACAGGCCTATTTGCAGCAGCAAAACTCTAGGTTTTAATGCTTTGATACCGAATGTTATGAACCTCGCATCTTAAAAATGACAAGAAACCAATAATGTAGTCCTATTTGAGGGGAAAACTTCCTTTTACAATGAATAAAATGTGGAAGAAAATGTTTTTCTAATCATAAGAATGGGTCTCATTAGTGTGTGTGTGTGTGTATGGCGCACATGTGCGTTTGTGTATCTATAGGAGATAAAGGGTACAATTATAATAAAATGGGACCATGAAAGGTTTTATCCCACATAATAATATAAATATAATCATTCGATATCAAGGCCTTAATAAGGGGTTTTATGTTAACATGGGGCTTAACAAAATCTAGAAGAAGAAGTATATATTCAATAGCCAAAAGGATTTCAACTGGAAGAAAATGTATGCAAACTGAAGAAAACACTATATGGACCAAATCAAGTTCCCAGAGCTCAATATTAAAGATTTGACAAATACCTACAATAATAAGGTTGCAAAAGAGGAGTTGTAGACGAAACTTTACATAAAAAAAAAGGAAAATTGTTAATCATCGTGGTTTATGTGGATGATATCATTTTGAAAATAATGTTGATAGAATGAGACAAAATTTTGTATTAGAAATGAAAAAAAAAATTTGAAATGCCCAAGCTTGGAGAATCATCATTCTTTCTGGGTTTAGAGATTTTTGAATCCAACAAAGGAATAAAAATTTCTCGAACTAAATACGTCAAGAAGATGTTGAAGAAATTTAGAATGGACGATAGCGCACATATCGAAACATCCATGATCACAAAATGTAAATTGAGAAACGAAAATGAATCCCCATAAGCAAATTAAACACTATATAGGTCAATCATTGGCAACCTACTATATGTAACAACGTCAAGGCCAAGCATCATGCAAGCAGTAGGATTGGTTCCAATATTTCAATATGCACCAAAGGAGACACTTATGCAAGCAACAAAAAGATTATTCATATATCTGAAGGGAACAATGGAATTTGGCTTGTCATATTCAAGAAGTAATAACTTCACTCTAATAGCACATATAAATGAAAATCAAGTAGGAAGTATTAATGACAAGAAAAGTACAAGTGAACGAGTATTCTCTCTAAATAATTATCTAGTGTCATGATTGAGCAAGAAGCAAACTTCAATCTTGTTATCCACAACAAAGACTAGATATATTGCAACAACAACATGTTGCACACAAGTTCTATAGATGAAATACACACATAAATATATTGAGGTAGAATGTGATCAGCCAATACCAATCATCTGTGGCAACACAAGTGTGATCAATATTTCAAAGAATCATGGTATACGCTCAAAGAAGGATCATATTCCCATCAAGTACCACTTCTTGAGAGAATAAGTAGCCAAACAAAGTGTCTAGT
The DNA here is from genome assembly GCA_031772625.1 of Pinus tabuliformis. Taxonomy (NCBI): domain Eukaryota; kingdom Viridiplantae; phylum Streptophyta; class Pinopsida; order Pinales; family Pinaceae; genus Pinus; species Pinus tabuliformis. The sequence goes on from CM062819.1 coordinate 496,834,822, forward strand.
TAGAATACAATTGCACCAAGGAACATGTTGCATATATTTTTACCAAACCCCTTCCTAGAGAAACATTTGAATATCTTAGACAGAAGTTGGAAGTGGTATATTTCTCATCTCATCAATAAAGGGAAGCACAAGCATAGGGGGAGAAGCCCTTTTCCATTGATGTCAAAGGGGGAGAAGTTGTAGATAGAGAAAGAATTGAAAATATGGTGAGAGTTATAAACAAAGTGAGTACTACAATTTTGTTGCAGAATTGACTAAGAGTTTCCATCAATGACAAAGGGGGAGATTGTTGAAATTATTGTTGTCATTAATTTAAAAGATATGGGAAACTACATATTTCCAAGATAAAGATTACAAAAGGAGAATGTTGGAAATATTATTTTTGTATTTTTGATGTTGAGTTTGGATGCCCTAGCTTTGAAGTCATTTTACTCCAAAGACCTAGCTCAAATGGGAGCATAAGATATATGATTGAAAGCTTATTTCGAGACCCTTCCAATCGAACATCGAACTCCCTCTTACTCCATAATAATGAGGGAATATGAAAGATTTTTTTTAGGTTGGCCCAAGTAGAAAATGCAGGTTGGCTCAACTAGTTTTACAAGTTGGCCCCACAAGTGAATATGGAACACTATAGCATAGATGAGCGCAGTTGAAGGGAATCCAAACAAGAAGATCAAGTGCGCAAAAGAAATATGATGTGGACAAGAGGAGATGGGAACTATTCTTAGGGTTTAAAGGTGCACAAGAGGAGTCTAAGGAGTTTTCTTTTAGTGTTAAGGGTGTCTGATGAAGGACTAAGGTCTATGATGCGTAAAGTGCAGTGTTTTGGGGTTGTGATACTCTGAAGTGCACTAGTCTAGGATTATATTATGAGGAATGATACTATGAGTTCACTAGGCATGAAGGTTAAATCTGAATAAGGTTTGAAGCTACATCTGGGGTATGAAGTAAGGAAAGGCACTAGAAAAATGAAATTTAATGATATGATGATGTTGTGAAATGCATGAAGTATGAAGCATGCAGTTGATGTCAAAAGTACTATGTGTATGAAGAGATTAGGTTAGTTACTATACAAGTATTTCTAATTTGGTGCATATCCAAGGAGATTAGTGTCTCAAGTATGTTGGTGCCTACACAATATCCTATTGAGTTGACGTTAAGCTAAGGAGATAGTGTCTCTACTAGGTTGGTGCCTATAAGCTTTGTAACAATAGGTTGCTACCTATAATTTTTGTAACAAGAGGTTGGTGGCTACAAAAATTTATGAAGATAAGTTTTTATGGTTTCCTCCCTCAATAATTTCGACTTTAAATGTTTATACTTGATGAATGCTCACTATAAAGTTGATATTATATTGATTCACCACCCGGCACCTCTTAGCATAAGCATAAGTTATCCATGAAGACCTCCAAAAGACTACCTTCATAAGGAAAACATAGAGATGTCCAAATCCAAATTCAACACTTCATTCAGCTAAGGAGAGTTCTTCTCACTCCTTTGTATTGCAAGCCTCCAACATCTACCTCAAAGACTAGAAAATGGAACAAACATCAATCTAGATCAAAACATGGAGTAACAGGGTCACCATAACTCCTCGACAATTGGATCTACAACCACCTTTCTCCAAGGTCTCCAATCAAGGGAAAATCTCCTACCTTCTTATCATTGTACTTAGATACATAATATTTTTTCAGTTCCATACCTTTCCTAGTAAGGGCCACTCACATAAGGTAGAGTCCTAAGGATCCTTGAAGCTTGAGCCAACATAAGAATTCCATACACAATGTTTCTTATCTATCACAAGAAAAATATTTCGAGGAAACACTTTTGTATGAATAGGTCATACATAAAGAAAATCACAGCTAACAAATAGGAATAATCATACATCTATCCATCTCATCATTATAACATATCCAATAACCAACATAGTAATACTTATGAGACATTAAACAATAATTTCATTTCTTTAGCAAAGAAGATCGTTACACTTATCTATTTACTTAAGTTTGTTGGAAATTTAAGAAGGGAGAGCCACTCTCCACCCAATCATAAGGTTAAATACACTATAGGTTTTCCTTACAATTGGACACCCTCAATCTAGATATGATGCCTTAAGAGGAATATCCGTTCACATAATGTTAGGCATTCATCATGGTAGAGAACATGAAGACTACTCTCCTTCAACCACATGAATTCAGTAATTTGCCTTCTAGACACTAAGACAAGTCCTTTTATCTTCCACAATGTTGCCCCATTGGGCCTACATAACATCAAGGGAGTCCTTCTTAGAAGTCCCTTGGTACTTCCCTTTTTCTTAGTGCTTATCGTTCATACATCCAACAAATCTTTCTCAAATTCCTTCAATCCCTCTAGCTTTGCCTAAAAAATATAACACTAAATTACCAAAATAATCATACGACCATAACTCCATACATGATGTTACACCTCAAAAGGATTTTCTCTCACCTTTTGTTCAAAGTCGCGGTCTTAGAATCCATGTGTGAGATTGTATTTCATCCCAAATTTCATTCAATTTGCACACACCCCAGTCTGCAACTCCTTCTACTTGTTCCATAACCACAACCAATTTCTCTATTCTTTCATTTTGCCCATGTGTACTACCCAAACTAAGAACTCAGGGTCCTTCTAAGATAGTGTGGTTAGTTTGGAAAGCTCTAGATAGTATATTTCCCATACCTTTGAGAAATCTTACATCACTCCCCATTATTTTCTCATAATTGTTGGTAGTTGGTAGTTCAACTACCAAATTTGTAATCATAGGAAAAATGGAAAAAAATAGGATATTAAATTCACGTTAATAGAAATTTCCAAATCCCTCTCATTGTTTCCTCTTTTGGGCATCTAGACTTGTATTGGTTGTTCTCTTCTACAATTTTTGAAATCTAAAATAAAATATACATTACATCAATTAAAGTTCGTAAAGATGTCCATTTTGGCTACTCCAACAGTGCAAGCCTTAGTTATAATTACAAAACTTTAGGGTTTAAAAATATTATAATCCCCTCCCCCTTAAAAGGTACATCATCATCGATTTTATACTATTTGTAATAGAAGTTATGTACATCAAACAAAAATGGGTATGTATTCTGATGGAATCCTCTAATTCTCAAGTGGCCTCATATGATACAGAGTATTTCCACTGCATGATGGGTGTATCTCGAAGTAGCGTCTCCTTCCTGTTGAGTATGCATTAAGTATCTTCTTGAACTCTCCTTCCTGTTCCACCTGAATCACAACCTAATTAATAATATGACAACATCATGCACATATTTCCAAGCAAGGATACATGGAATACTTTATGTACTTTCAGAATAGGAGGTAAGGCAAGCTTGTATGATATGGACCCTACTCTCTCTAAGACATTGAATGATCCATAATAATGTGGTGCCAACTTGGCCCATGACCCCATTTTTAAGGGAATTTTCTAGGGTTTTATCCTGAGATACACATTCTCTCCTAGTCGAAACTCCTTATGGGTTATGTTCTGATCTACATAAATTTTATGTCTATCTTATGATGCCTTCAAAATCTACATGATTTATGCCACTTCTTGTTCCATTTCTTTCAACATGTCTTGTTCAATTATGATCCAATACACTAGATTATCCTAGTTGATCGAAATATTACCTTTTCTAGAATACAATGATTTAAACATAATCATCTTAAGTGATTTTTGGTAGTAATTTTTATAGGGGAACTTTCCTAGAGGTAGGAGGTAGTCTTTCCAATTCTTAGTCTATTACATAGCATACATCCTCAATATATCCTCCAACACACAATTCACCCTTTCAATTTGTCCATCTATCTGAGGATGGTAGGATATATTGAATGTCAATTGTGTCCCAAAACCTACAAAAAAAATCCAAAATTTGAGGTGAACATAGCACCATGATCGAATATGATTTTCTTGGGCATGCCATGTAATCTGAAAATCTCTTTCATAAAAATATTGGCAATATTGATTACCTCATAGGTGGATTTTAATGGAATAAAGTGAGTTTCCTTACTCAATTTAACCACCACCATCATGATTACATCATATTACTTGGCAGTACTTAGTAGACTGGTAATGAAGTACATATAGATGACTTTCAACTTTGATTCTGGAATTTGTATTTGTCGTAGCAGTCTATTGGATGTTTATGTTCAACTTTAACTTGTTGGCATTCTAAGCACTTGGCGATGTATTCGACAACTTATTTCTTCATTTGAGGCCAATTCTTTTTTAATCATCTTTTGATAACCTTGGTGACCATAATAAGGTCTCCTATGGAATTCATCCATCACAAGCTTCTTCAAATATAGCAAATTAGGTATGTACAACCTAACTTTATACATTAATAATTCATATTTTGTTAGTTGGTATCCTTCACTTGTTGGTCCTTTGGGTTCTTACTCCAAGAACCCCTTTATATGTGTGAAGTGTTCATCACCATATAGGGTGTCTTTGATCCTTTCCTTTATATCTAATTCAAATGCATTAATCGTTGTTATGGTTGTCTCCATGCTCCAATTGAGTGTATCTACTACATTTTGAAAAAACTAGAATTCATGAAAATGGAAATAATAATAAAAAAGAAAATAAATCTAAAAACAAAAGATTCGTAATTAACATAAATGAAAGTTACTAAAGAGCCCATAATAAGACCTCAACCAATCACTTTACACATAAATAAATTTAAATAATAAAAAATAACAAAAAATGAATTCCTAATGTTAAACTATGGATAAGGGGCAAAAAAATTTGGGCTAAGACAAACTAATATATAAGTTAAAGCAAAATTGAATGTGTAATACCATGCTAGGGATAATAATGGTATAAGCATTAGCTTGTCTTTGACCAAAAATTTATGACGTTTATGCATGGTTTAACATAAGGAATTCATTTTTTGTTATTTTTTATTATTATTTAAATTTATTTATTTGTAAGGTGATTGGTTGAGGCCTTATTATGGGTTGTTTAGTAATTTCCATTTCTATTAGTTACTAGTTTTTTGTTTTATTTCCTTTTTATTTAACTTTTTTATTTTTTCTATTATTTTTATTTTCATGAATTATAATTTTTTCACAATATTTTCAATTTAAAATGACTTATTATTATATTAAAAACATATTTTAATAAATTTAATTATAAACAAGTATATGCATTAATAAAAATAAAACACACACAAATAGATATATGTATATCAATATAAACAATATTAGTTAATCATATTTCTTATATTTGGTGGTGACATTCAACAAAATTGTTTTATTTTTGTGATGAAATATTTGTCTTTGTTATTTTTTGTTTAATTAAGCTATATTTAAGCTAAGTGACAGGTACTAGCTACTATGTAACTCTTGTTATATTTGTATGGTGATTTTTTTTTTTATAGATTAGTAGAATTAGTAACTAGAAAGGGGTCAATTCACTAGCTACCACTATAATCACTAGATGCACTATGTGTATCGTTAACATCAATACGATTTAATTGGGGATGGAACCAAAGAATTCATAATATTTATTCTTTATTGTTATTATTATTTAACCAAAATGAGAACATTTAGATTGCTAAAAAATTGCATTTTGGATGTAGCAAATACAACAAAACTTGGGGCAAATTCTAATTATTGATTCACATCTCTATCTACTCCTTGAATGCCCTTTTTTTCCATATTGAGTTCCTTTCTATTTGGGCTATTATGTCTAAATGTGTATAAATGCCATAAAACACACCTAAAGTTGGCGACATTTGCAAACTAACATATTAAGAATTTGTTTGAGTATCTTTACCTTGCCCTTATCCCCCATTATGAGGAGACATTGTTGTCAGGTCAAGTAGATCTTGAACTATTGTGCTTATGTAATTACTGGAGAAAAATGGATTTAAATTCCAAATGTTAATAGCTAGTTGTAGGCCCTCAAATTCTTGGTGGAGACTTAAGAGCTCGTCCTCATTTATGCGTGTTAGGGTTATATGTTCAACGAACAACTCCATAATAATGGTTAAGCTAGATATCCACAGATTTTGTCGCAATTGAAGAGAGACAGTTTCTTCCTGACACTGATTAATTTTATCCATTAGTTGCTTAATTCCACACTGGGGATTCATGGCATGATCTTGATCATTTTCATTCACATTTCCTCGACAAAATTAACTACATGATTTCCCCACGGGGGAAAATCCCAATGGAAAGAAAGCAAGGGGTCAAAGTCTTTGAAATGGTTGTTAAAACACCTAAAATTTTGAACCAACTTGGGCCTTTGTTCCACAAATTCTCCATCCAATTACAAAGGCCTCTTAAAGACCCTAATCCTCAAGTATTCCACATTGCAATTTGAGAGATCCCAAATAATCAACCATAGGGACAAATGACATACAACCATGAAAACACCTTCCTGGGTGCTTCTTTTCCAGTAGAATACTTCAACCTATATACAAACATACATAGATAAAACCATGTAAAGAACAATATTTTGTCCCAAATACAAGTATGTTATAGGAAACTTTTGATCCTAGTGAGGAAGGACAGATACAACAGTTTCCAGCCTAGTTGATTGGCCCTTGTAAAAAAATTATAAGTTCACCCCATAGTTGGTCCAAACTAGAGATTATAGGTTATCTCAAAGCATGACCCCACCAACTTAGAAATATGCTAGAAGAGTGCACTAATAAATAAATCCATATACCAGTACAAACGAAAAATTCACCATATGTTTCCACAAGATTAAAATGCACAATTTGTTTCCAATTGTTATGTTGTAATCTTCAAATGATACCAAGTGAAAACTCATGTAAAGTACTCCCATATATTTCTAATTGTTATAGTTGGAAAAGGAATAAAACAAGAAATTTCCTTCTGAGAATAACTATAATTATGGATCTTACCAAATTTACACAAGGCAGGCTTGCCAATTTAATATATACCACATACACAACCTCCAGTCCTTAAGGCTAGGTAGGATTTAACCAGGGCGATGTCCTTAATATACCTCTAGCTAATCCACAAATTGTCGTGGATATTCCACTCGACAGTTCATCACAACATGTATGATAAATTATACTTGAAAATTCAAAATCTACACTATAAGGGTTTATTTTCTCTTTAAATTTCTGAATTTTTAAATTATTGTTTATTGCATAAACATGCAAATTATAATTATGCAGAAAATAAAGAACAACAAAATAAAAACTCACAAACCATCGTTGACACAAGATATAACTTTGGAAACCCTTTCAGGAGAAAACCCAGATGGAAGGTGAAGCCAAAAATGGCTACGAGCACAAAGAAGTAAGGCTTCTGGCCTATGGGCTACTACAATGCAAAAATCCCTCCTTATCCCTCTCAGTTATTGTACAACTCTATGGAACAAATGCACTCAAAAAGAATGGAACTCCTTTTCCTCCCACTAGTCAGGTTACTAGTGGCTCGGTTTGACTTACTCAATTCTTCACTAGAGTTACAATATGGAATATTCTAGAGCCTTATTTATCATGGTCACGTGGCTATCCCATTTTCCATGAATAATGGGGGTTGATGTGGCATCCTCTCGAATCATGGTGGTCAAAGTAAGGTCAACTTATCACTGGCATACTTTTGCATAGAGACTCTGATTGAGGTGATTCTTACACCATTGGAAAGGCCTTTGTGTGTAGAATAGAAAAAAAAAAATTGTCACACCTAGGGTGACAAAGTTTTTACCCCCAAAAAATGTTGTTTGATGCCTCAAAATGCTCCCTAAAGGTTGAAGACCGCATTTTCCAAGTCGGTTCCTGTCATTAAAAATGGTCCCGTGAGCTTATTCCTCCATTGTTCCCACTCTAAAAGCATCAAGAAGGATGAAAAAAAATATAATGGTACAATTTAGATCGCACCTCCCCATTTTCAAAGGATTTTAGTCTCCAAACGTTTCTACTGAATGAGGTGAGGAAATTTTTCCGCCACCTTTTCTATAGTGTACCATTTAGCCTTGCCAAGAAGTTGTCCTTTCAACCCAATCTACCAAAGGTCATACTACCCTTGTCTTATATTTCTAGACCTCCTTTATAAAGTAATATATTCTAGCAACATTGCCTAAGCATTTGGTGCCAAATCCTCCATGGAAATTAAGACTTGTTCCTCTTCTTGATCTAACATGGAAGGCTCATAGAGTTTCAGATTCTCTCAATTCACAATTGAGTAAATGTGCATTTATGGGGGTAGACTAAGTCTATAGGCTTTATATCCTACCTTTTCCAGTATCTCAAAGGGACCATCACACAACCTTTATTTTCTTAAATCGGACCCTGTAGCCTCTCCTTGTCCAATTGTAACCATACTATGTCTCCCACCTTGAACAACTTCTTTGTTTTGTGTTGATCATGCCTAGCCTTGTATTTTTCTTGTTACTTCTACAATGTATCTTGTACCCGTATATGTATCTCCTTGATCTTCTCAATAATTTTTATAGGCCTTAAGGCATCCCATGTAAGACCCTCCATCACTCTACCTTGCTTCCTATATGCAATATCCAAAGGTGAAGGTGGAAAATATCCAAAACAAGTTTAAAATGGGGACATGTGAGTAGAAGTGTGAGCTGCTCTATTATAAGAGTGTTACATATATATCATATTTTCATCCCAAGTCTTTTGATGCTACTAATTATAACCCCTCAAATGCAGAACCAAAGTCCTATTGACTACTTTTGTTTACCATCTGTCTGTGGATGGAATGTTGTAGAACTCTTTAAATTTGTGTCCATTTTCTCCCGCAATGTACTCCAAAATGTACTGAGAAACCTTATGTCCCTGTCTGAAATGATGCTCCTAGGTATCCCAAAGTGCACCCAGACCTATCCAAAGAACAAATTCGTTGCTTCTTGCCTACTGATTGTCTTTTCATAGGGGCATCATAACACACATCTTGCTAAACCTATCAACTACCAAGAAAAAATAGTCATGTCCCTTCTTGGTTGATGGTAAACCTCTCACAAAGTCTGTGGAAATGATTTCCCAAGAATGAGTGGGTATTGTAGAAACTATGATGTGTATTTGCAATTGTTTATGAAGTTTTATTTAAAAGCATAAGACACAAACCTACTCTACTGCTTTGCGGAAATCAATTCACAATTTAGAACAATAATATCAGACATGCAATAAGAAATAACACACATGCAATTGAGCACAACCTGCAATTGAATAGCCTATCTCTCTGCTCACTGAGAAGCTCTGACCCATGATTAGTCAATTTTTGCCTCTGCTTGAGCCCCTATTTCCTTGCATAATCCCTTGAGAAATTAGGCCCCTATTATTTAGTAATTTCTTCAAATTGAATTGTGCAATTCCATGGGTTGATCGTCTAACTGCATGCAATACTTGTACACTCAAGAATAGTCTACAAATGATGTTACATTGCCTGGAATATCCACCACAGATGGGGAACTCGAATTCACTACATGAACTAGCTAATTTGGGTTGATTGATCAGTTAACTGTATGATCACTGAGTTTGACTGAAGTCCCACTGCTTAATTGACCTTCCACTAGTTCCTCCAAAAATTAGAAGTAGTTTAACCTGTGATAACTGACCTTGATTGCTATGAATTAATAATCACACATGCTTAACTGAGCTATTTAAGCTAACTGAGTGACAAGAGCCATGTCACCTTAGTTAACTGCATCCAAGTTGTTCGATGATGTGGAAATTCAAATTTTCTCAATTTAATCAAGGCAAAATCAAATTGATGTTTTTTTGCTACGTTTTTCAACACTCCCTCTCAGTAAGAAAGGGATTGTCAACCACCCTTATCTTGCACCTGTGGAACTCAAACTTCCCTCTTGACAAGGCCTTTGTCAAAATGTTAGCATCTTGTTCCTCTGTTGGAATGTACTGAAGCAACATGATCCGCCTCTACACGCAATCTCGTAAATGGTGATACCAGATATTTATATGCTTGTATTGATTGTGAAATGCAAGATTTTGAAAGAGCTTAATACAACTCTAATTATTGTAGTAGATCACAGTTGGATCCATCATCTAACCAAACAGTCCCACAAGTATCTTTCTCATATAGATCGACTCACATGTTGCTTGACTTGTTGCCATGTATTATGCTTCTGCCAAGTTGAGTGCCATAGATCTTTGTTTCCTTCTATACCAAGAAACAATTGTGGATCCAACACTAAAAATTCCACCTGATGTACTCTTTCGGTATGGTGGAGTCCCCACCCAATCTGCATCTGTGAAGCCACATAGCTCTACTCCCTCTGCTTGTTTGTACCATAATCCAAACTGGGTAGTGCCTTCGAGGTATTATAAAACATGATTAGTTTACCTCCAAAATAATTTGCTTGGCTTAACCAAGCTTGGCTCAGTTGGTTGACTGCATAACACATATTTGATCACGTGTTCACAAAGTACATCAGTGAACCCACCAACTGTCGATAAATGGTAACATTCACTTCTTCTCCTTAAGTAGCATCCTCCTTCCTCCAGTCAGTCGCTAGAGGTTTCTCCATGGGTTTGCAAATCTCCATTCAGGGTCTTTGCAGTATCTCACTTGCATACTTTTCTTGAGAGACAAACAATTCCCCATCCCTTACCATACTTCTAACCTAAGAAAGTAGTGCATGATACTTGTGTCCTTCATTTCAAATTCTCTTGCAACGTCCTCCTTCCAAGGATTGATCAGTTGTTCATCACCAGTTAAAATTAAATCATCAACATATAATATAATAATGAGAAATTTACCTTCTACCAAGATGTGATACAGGTTTGCATCCGCTTCACTTTTGGTGGAGCCCAAACCAGTGAGATAGTTATCGATCCTAGCATACCATGCAAGAGGTGCTTGTTTGAGACTGTACAATGATCACTTGAGTCTGCACACATGAGACTCTCGATCAAATGTCTCATATCCTTTTGGTTTCTAGATGTACACCTCCTCCTCAATAACCCCATTGAGAAATGTTGTTTTTACATCCATCTG